>JACM01075750.1:0-42015 GCA_000787095.1 Periophthalmodon schlosseri
ATTTATTTATTTTTTATTTTATTTTTTAATTGTATTTTTTAAATTATTTTATTATTCATTTTTATTTTTTTCAAATTTGATTTTTTACAATGCAGAATCTTGCAACTGAATAAATATAATATGGTACAATGCCATACAGCCGGAACATTCCAGACAAAGCAATAACATCTCCATGGAGACAAGCAAGTGGCAAAGCCCAACTAGAAAAGACATATTGTGCTTTTGTTGGCGGTGAAAATGGGGGTAGATTGAAGCGATGATGTTTTGAATACAGGAGAATAAAGATTACTCAAACATGCACGAATCACTCTAAAACAACTTAGAGAAGGCAAGTGAGAAATGGAAACTATAACATGTTTAAAAGCTCTAAAAAGTCGCAGGATAAGTCTCAGAATTAGAAATATAAAGTAGTAGTAGTAGTCAAAAACATTTCAGTGCAGCATGAAAAGATGACTGTTATTGTTTCCAGTTAAAGTTCTAATTAGATCGTCCTTTAGCAGACAAACGTAAGGCAGACTGTGGCTAATCCAACAGGTACACAGCATATGGAGCCCAGATGGCTGCCGCTGCCTCCAGACTTAACACTCACTTTACTGTACTTTCCTGTTTTGGGTTTTTCATATGTAAAAGACAATATCTCTTTTATATTCTCATCAAAATGGACATCTGCTTTCAAGTAGTACACAATCATAGGCTGTAAATTGTTTCTTGTGAGTTGAGTTGAACATAATAACTGACAGGGCTGACTGATATGGGAAAAATGTCTGTATTGTATCCGCCAAGCGTTGCAATAGCGATTACATTTGTGATGTATGTTTTAATAAAAGGATTCTGTTCAATGTTTATGTTTTAAATGCGCCCACAGGGATTGACACAAATTGACCAACTAATACAAGAATGACATTTCAGAACGTGTTTGTGCAGATCTAAACTACAGGGTTTGCAGTTTTTATGCAGAATAAGACAGGAGATTTTGTTGTTTGTGGAGGAAATGGTGGTACTTCAAAAACTGCAGAATAAAAAAGAGATTTTGTTGTTTGTGGAGGAAATGGTGGTACTTCAAAAACTGCAGCCTTTGCGATTTGCTAATTGTGTCCATTCAAATTGGAAACTCAGAAGCTTGTTGATATTTCTCTTTATTCAGCAGGGCAGTGTTACTCAAGTGGAGGTGGTAGTGGTACTTGGACAGCTTTTCAGTTTGTTGGATTACCTATTTTAGAGTTGATTTTGTCCTCCTTTGGAATATTTCTTGTTTAGAACTACAGTGGCAATAATATAGTACACGCTCATACCTGGTTTAGCCCTAGATTAGACCTGGAATATTCCTATTATAGACCTAGTTTAGATCTGGTGGTACTTGGAATGCCAATGCAATTTTTTGGTACTTGGTGTGAAAAGTTTGGGCAGATAAAATGAATATTGTTAAGATGCAGGTTTTCGTTTTGTTTTGTTGTATCCTGAGTTCCATTGTCTAGTCACTAATAGAAAGGATCAGGTTCAGTATTTGTGAATTTGCCTTTTGGATATTTCTAGTGAAAATACCATACAATCAAATGGGAAATTGTAGCTCTTGCCCCCATCTGGCAGTATCATCACCACCTACAGGGGATATCACTGATTGCATAACTTTCCCTCATCAAACTTATATTAGAAATATTATTATGATGTATGATGATGTATGTCTTGCTTTATTATCCTTTACAATACCCGTGGCTCAAATATTTACAGTGCTTGGTTACAATCTGTCTGAACCCAACTGTTGTTGTGTCCCTGAGCAAGACACCACTTTTTCCATATATGAATGTGGTGTGTGTATGAATGGTTGGTGGAGGTGGGAGGGGCTGATGGCACACCACCAGTAAGTGTAAAACGCAATACAAGTATAAAGCATTATTGCCTGACAATACTGTACCATGAGATTTTAATATGTCTATCCATTTCAGAATGATCCGCTGCCGTAGAGATTGACAATTTAAAACAAAATATTATATATTTTGAATGGGAAAAAGTCCTCAAAATGTTGCATATAACTGGAAGGAAGCTGTAACCCAAGAACAGAGATGGGTAGCACCCAGTTACATTTACTCAGTTACATTTAATAGTTACAGTAGTTAGTCAGTTACAGTAATATTTTGATGAAAGTAACAGTACTCTTACTTGAGTAAAAGTATTGGTTCCTCTTCTTCCCACTGTGAGTAAGTCAACAAGTGCAACCAAAAGTTTATACTGACAATATGAAATGATTTGAACGTTTGTGTTTCTTGCATCGCTCCTTTAGATATAATTTAATTTTTCAAATTTTTGTGTCTATCCTTTGAAAATGCCAGATTTTGTGTATTATTCAATATTTTGACCTTCCAATTACACCAACGTAAAATTATAAAACAGATGTTTCGCCCTGACAGTTACTCTTTTAAGTAGTACTTTTCCCAAATACTTTTTTACTCTTTCTTGGGTAATTTCTTGGACCACTACTTTGTACTTTTACTTGAGTAATATTGTTTTGAAGTAACATTACTCTTGCTTGACTAAAATGTTTGAATTCTCTACCCACCTCTATCCATGAATATCCATAATTTTCACAGATCAAACCATAGCATAATGTCTTTGTCACGCCAACCCTTTCCTCCCTTGCTGTTCCTCCGTCTGTCTGTGCACGTTGACATTTTGATCATTCACACCGCGCCTCCTTTAATAACAGTGTCTCCTTGGCGTTTGTGTGTTGCAGGAGCAGCGTGGGCCATTGGCTGCGGTGACCACAGAGCCAGTGATGCTCCGGTTTACATAAGCATGGCTACGCTCGCTCAGCCGTACATGCTCCACTGAAGGGACTGACTCACCAGCACACGCCCCCCTCCCAGGCACGCGCCACTGAGTCACCCACACCCCCGCGGAGACGGCGCAAAGGTTGTCCACAAGAGCTAAGACCAGGCGTTTTCAATTTTTTTTTGTCTGCATCGAGTCTAAGCTGAATCTGGGACACTACAAACTGATTCAACAGCTGTGCAACCAAATTTTCTAATTTTAAAAAAGAAAATTTCGGACATTGCTTTGATAGCTAGGGTTTTATTTGAAAAGCAAATGGAAAAATAGTCTGTATAAATGTGAATATGCACGCTACTCGCTAACTAGCTAAATGTGAGCTAACCAGGTATTTCCCTTGAAAAAAAATCTCAGATACTACCAACCGATTCAACGGTTGCTCAACAAATAGTCATCTCTAACTAAAAATAAATGTTTAGCTTTGTGTAGAATTTTCTTGCGCAAAACAGTTACGTCTTCGGTAGTTAGTTTTATTCTAATGCTATTTCTGTTTTCTTCCAGCTTCTGAATGGGAACATTTTGCAACAAATGTCAACGGACTAACGTTTACGGAATACAAATTAGCAGCTCTTTGTTTTGCTTGTCTCAAAGAACCTGCACTGTTTGCACCATGCTTTGGACAAAACTACTTCCCAACTTTTCTTGGAATTTTAGACTTCTACTTTTTTACTACTTTTTCTTTTTGCAAGTGCTTTTTTCAAACGCGCAACAGACCATACCGGTTATCTCCACAGCACAAGGCCGAATCCGTGGCATCCTGACCCCCCTGCCCTCTGACCTTTTGGGGCCCGTGGTGCAGTACCTGGGAGTACCTTACGCGAGACCCCCCATCGGAGAGCGACGTTTCCAACCCCCTGAGCCTGCCTTACCGTGGCCGGGGATACGTAACGCGACGCAGTTTGCTCCGGTGTGCCCGCAGTCGTTGGATGAGAGGAACATGCTAACGGACATGATGCCCTCGTGGCTAACGGCTAACCTGAACATAGCAGACACGTACCTGACGCAGCAGAGCGAGGACTGCCTCTACCTCAACATCTACGTGCCCACGGAGGAAGGTGAGTGCAGCCAGACACAGAGCAGCTGCTAGGGTTTGTTGGGAATTGGTAGATCTGAATATATTTATGGTTATCAAAGCTAAAGGTCCTGTACACAATTTTTGTTCAGGTTGTGAGGTAAAATCATATTCTCCCAGTAGGCTAAACTTTGATGACTTGAGATTTGACTTAGTCTTGGAACCTGACTGGTCCCACACCGAAGGTCCTGTACACATTTTTTGTTCAGGTTATGAGTAGGCTAAATTTTGATGACTTGAGACGTGACTCAGTCTTGGAACCTGACTGGTCCCACACCACTTATTAGTATTAATAATAAAAGTATTATGCTTTCTACCATGTTATAATGTTGTTTCCTTATCAAAAACATGCCTGAAATGGTTTTGTTACCCATGCATGTTTGAGTAATCTTTCCCAGGCACTATTTGAACCCTCCTTACGGTTAGCAGTATAATCCTGTCCATGCTCCCACATGGCCATTTTCCATAAATGAACAAAAGCAGGATTCAAAACAATAAACTACAACTTCACAAACCTGATGCAATGTTCTGTAGTTTCATTAACAGGATGCACACTGATTGTGTTGTGATAGCGCTCTGAAGGGGGAGTGTAAAGAATAAAGGTAGAGGAGTGTCAAAAATGTAACAAACAAAGGTCGGGGAGTGTCAAAAATGTAACTGAAACTTATTATCATTTTAATACATTGTTTTTGGTGAATATAGCATTTTCAAAACAATAAAGGTAACATGGTGATCTAAATATGTTATGTGTTAGCAATTAATAGCCCATAGAAGTGGGATATTAATGCTATTAATGGAAATGGTCCCTCTTTAACAAGAACCATTTCTTAAAAGGATGCTAACAGCTAGGGCTACACAATATATTGCAACTGAAATATGAGTTGGTACAATTATCAAATTGCAAAGGCTGCTTATTTAGAATGTCCTTTGCAGAATATACTCTATTGAAAAATGTGGTTGTACCTGTAGTTTAGACCTCTGTAAACATGTTCTGAAATGCATGGGATTCTTGTATTAGCTTATCAGTTCATATTTCAGTCTTCCCTCAAATCTTAATGCTCCTGGAGTTGTTTACAATGTGCACTCTGAACAAAATCCTACTTTTTAAATATGTATTGGAAATGACTGATAGGGCCGAATGATATATCTGTATTGGATCTGACAAGCGTTGCATTTGCGATTAGATTTCATCTTTTAATAATAGCATTCTGTTCAAAGTTCACATTTTAAACACGTCCAGACGAATTGACAAAAAGACTGAAATATGAACTGACAAACTAAAATTGCAATTTTGATTTTATTGCAAGATATGTTCGATTGTATCTTGCAGCCCTATTGGACTTGTGCTGTCAGAGCCTTGGCTCAAACTAGTCCTAAGTAAATTGGACTCAGACTCAAACAGTGAAGACTTGAGCATGCGTTGAACTAAAAAAATGAACTCAACACTGCTGCTGTGTGGGTTTCTCTAGAAAGGTGTGTCCTTGATGTGAGCCAGGGGAAAAGCTTTTGTTGGAGGTGCTACTCCATCTGCCCAACTACGTCACTGTAATGCGCTAACAGCTCTCACACCTACTGTTTTTAACAAATAGACCTAATGACTCTTCTGAATACAAAGCCCAGCACATACAAACTACCATCCATTTTCTCACAATTATATGACCATGTGATAAGACTATTATTGTTTAGCCACACGTTGCTATCAGTCTTAAAGGAACAGTATGTAGCCGGTGCTCTTACTATTTTATACAACCTCAACTGAACCTGTGTTGCCAGTGCCTTAACCTGCAGATAGGGGACACATACAAGTTTGTCTCATTCTCAGTATATGGACAGGTCATGCTTCATGTGAAAGCTCAGAACCTCCAGAATTCAGTTCAGTCAGTACAACTACTGCTCCCGGTACTGGTGTTTAAAAACCCTTCAAAACTGGAAATAAAACTTGATTTGTGAACTGGCATTGACTGTCTTGTTAAGAAGGGGCAATGGTGAAAGACAAGCGAAGCAAGTTGAAGACCAAGATACTGGTTGAAATGGATACCAAAGAAAGTGAAGCTAGCGAAGATGACATTTTAGCTAACGCGGAGTCTAGCAACCGAGAAGAAGTGGTCGGTGATGATAGCATTGATCTGAAAATTATATTTAAGGAAATTAAGGATTTCAGAAAGGACAACATTCAGTGATTCAAACAAACGAAGGATCAGATAAAGACGACCAATGCAAACCTGGAACAACTTGAGGCCCGTGTTTTGGACTTGGAGGAGCTGATCCAAGAAGTCATGAGGAAACTGTTAAAACTACACTCCAAACTTGAATCTCAGATCATTGACCAGGAATGCAGTTTGTGACGAAACAACATTCAGATATATGGTATGATTGAAGAAAAGAAGAGTGCTCCGATTGTGGGAGTCTTTGTTGAAAAATTTATGAAGGAAAATCTAGAGCTTCGCCCGACACTGGACTTTCAAATGAAGCAGGCGCATCAGGCAACAGCTGTGGTCCCCCCGGACGGAGCTCCCCCACAGTCCATTGTAGCACGCTTTCTGAATTACAAACCAAGAAAGAAGTGCAAGTCCATTCCCGCAACTACTTTTCACTATGTGTTAATGAAATTCATGAATCAACAAATTGGAGACTGAATTCTAATACTCTGAATAATCCCAAAATCAAGGAGCAATTTAAGGAAGAAATGAATCTATATTTTCAGGAAAATGTTGAAAGGAAAGTGTTGCCGTCCATACTTTGGGATGCCGTTATTCGGGGCAAACTTCAATGATTAAAGTTCCTATATAACACAAAATGGATTCTTGTGAGTTTTAAACATACCCGGAGTTGTGTATTGTTTCATTCACACGTGTTGAGCAATCCTGGGTTATGACACCGCAAATCCATTAGTGTTGATATTCCGGTGTAACATGTATTTGACACCACCCATAATTAATCTAACACTGAACTCGGAAGAATTAACACTACCAGAGTAAGTGTTGGTGTGGATTCAGCTTGTTAAACTTTCAGTGTAGACCGCCTACACTGTCAGTGCTAAACTTAACCCCATCTTTCAGTTTTGGAGTTTGAAGAAGGAGCATCTCGTGTGGCCGTCATTTTTCTGCTCGCTTCGGTAAGGTCTGTTTTTTCAGATTTTAAATTTTAGACCGATATAACCCGAAACTGTCAGTATTAAATGAGCATTGTCTGTGCGTAAAATGACAGGAAATGTTTAATTTGTTAACTACTTTTTAATAATGATTGTAATTATTGCTCATTAGTTAGTATCATGTCTGTACCATAGACTGTATGGTGTGTACATAAAAAAAACATGGTGAAAAACAGTCCTTATACGGAGCACGGAGATATACGGCATTCCCGAGGTAAACGGTACTAGCACATGTGGCGTAATCAAAAGCCTGATTAGCTCAGTTAGACTAAAGCTGGGACTGTTTTGATCTCTATGTGGCGTGTGCTAATTAAAGCTTATAAACTGGACGACTTCAACAGCGTTTTACGTCAATCTTTGACAGAGACCTCTGTTTTTCTGTTCTTGTCCGTAACATGTAAATGCTGAAATATGTTGACGACGAAAGAAGCCCACAGTTGCACAGGATTTTCAGCAGATAATGTCTGTATTAGCATGGGTAAATATGTGTGCTTTTATGCCTCTTTATTAACCAGTTCCAGTTATTATAAAGTGAATGTGTTAACAGAGTTTTGGTGGTGTTCAAAAGTTTAGTTGCCATATATATATAATTTATTCGGCACATTACTGCAGGTGTGGACGCTGATGTAAAGTTATTGCTGGTGCCTGTCAAAACCATGAAAGCAAACCATGGTAGGAAATTTATTTTGACCTTTTGTCTTAATGGAGGTGCGCTATAATGTATTAGTGAATGAAACACAGTTAATTAAACTCATTATATGTTCATTGTTTATTATTTGTAAGGGTTTTTCCAGACATACCCCATGAGGCATTGATTTGTTTCCATTTTAATCCATCCAGATGATCTGCAGACACCAAGTGGAACGGCAATAATGGGAGCATAATGACAAATGTAAGTAATTTTATGTAATTGAAGTCTTACCTTGCTTATTACTGCTTATTATAATTATGATGTTTCAAGTTGGACTCCTTGCATTTTAAAGCAGGCGATGATTAAACCTAACCAAAAGGGATATCTAGTGGTACAAGAGGAAAGTGAACACTTTTGGCAGACACAGCAGAGATTTGAGGGTAAGTGAACATGCACTTACAACGTTTTAGGTGTGAAAAATGTTTTGTTTTGATTATCTTTACAGGAGGTTCCCCCTAAAAATGACTCAGGTGAAGTACATAACTGTAGCCTTTGCTTTTCAAAATGTTCTGTTACTCACGTGGAATCTTTATTTTATAGGTGTTACAAAGGATGGAGAGCTTCCTCAAAGATGATGGGCTTGTTCAATCCTACTCCACATCAATGGGAAAAAGTGTGTTTCTGCAACATCTGCAACAACATTTGCTGTTAAACCCAGAGCAGACGTGCTGCCTTCAGTGAGCTTGTCAAGATTGGACTGTGAGGAACTTGAAGAGGATCACTATGGTTCTTGGAAAAAACATCAAGATTAGTTGGACACTCATTTTGAGAACTTGTTTTTGTTTCTGTTTTCTGTTTGAGAGAAGAACTCAGCCTAAATATGCTGGGTGTGTGTTAAACATGTGTGAATGAAACAAAACAAAACTCCAAGTATGTTTTTGATGAGGAATCAACAGATCAGAAAATAATTGTAAAAAATGAGAAACTTGTGAATCTCCAGATGGAGTTCAAAGAATTACAAAGATAACAGTACCTTTGATAATGACAGAAAACTTGAAATAAAGAGATTACAAAATGAAATAGCTCCAGTATACTTTGACGAAAGTGCTGAACAAATTTGTTTTTCACAACACTATTATCAAGACAATGCAATCAATCTACAACAGTCCAACAGCAAAGATAAAAATTAATGAAAGTCTGTCAAAGTCTTTTACACTAGAATGTTCATGTCGGCAGGACTGTCCCCTCTCGCCAAGTCTGTTTGCCTTGTTTATAGAACCTCTTAGCAAGTGCATAAGGCAAACAAATCTAATTAAAGTGATCAATATGCAGGGTGATATTCAGAAATTATCCCTTTTTGCTGATGATATTTTGGTTTATTTACATGAACCAAATGAATCACTACCAAGATCGATGGCAATATTAGATGAATTTGGATCATTGACAGGTTACAAATTAAATATTGAAAAACTCAAATTATTACATTTAATTATGAATCTTCAATTAAACTGGAAAATAAATACAATCTTAAATGGGATCACGTGATTTTGTGCAGAAACATTAACTATGTTTTTGAAAAGAACCATGGGCCAGTCATCTCCAGAATTAAATCAGATGGAGTCTAGATGGAGTCTCAAACCAACTCTTGGGTTAATCAATAAAAAAAATCAGCATTCTTCCACGTTTGCGCTATCTTTTTCAAACCCTTTCCATTGCAATCTCAAAACAACAATTTCCTGAGTGGGATAAATTGACTTTGCGTTATATATGGTTGGGAAAAAACCTAGGATAAGATATACTACATTACAGATATCAAAAGACAAGGGTGGTCTATCCTTACCTTATATAGGAGTTTTGAGACCTGACTTTGTTTAAAGCATTTGTTTACCGGAGAGGAAGTGAGGAGAAGGAGACAAGGCTTTTCAAATTTGTTTCCACTTGACCTTTTGTTTTTGCTTTGTTGTATTAAAGACAGAGAGAGAAAAAGTACAATTTGGAGCATCTGTATATTGTACATTCTATTGTCAGATCAAGGAAAAATTTAATGACTGAATTTAATGATGTCTGGATGGCAAACTGGAGTAATATGTACAATATGAATGTGTTTGTACATACAAATGTGCGCCCGATGTAAATAACTCGCGCAAGTCCTTTAATAAAAGAAAAAAAAAAAGAAGAAGGAAAACTGAGAACCACGACGCCAATGTTAAATATTTTTGTAACTATGACTAAATCATAATTACAGCTATATTTGATTTGAACATGTCTGGCTCATATCTGGGGACACAATTAGGCCATGTTTGGGGAATTTAAAATCAAAGTCTTACAAACAGTTCTTTTAAAAGCATTTAGACTCACCCTTTTCAATTTCAATATGAAATAGGCATAGCGTCAAAATCAATACCGCACACTGTTTTTTTCAGGACATTCGAGATATTACATCGCATTTCCACAATACAATCTTCCCCACAACGTCCCAATAAACATGTGCGTGCCCACAGTGAAGGCGCAGGCGGCCAGACACAGCTAAGAATAACTAGGCGGGCTAGCTAGCAGGGTTAGCGGTTTGGGCTAATGGGCTGATTTGAATACGCCTGCAGGAGGGACATTTACGAGCACACACTAAAATAGCCGCACACAGAGGGAAGAAAGATGGCTGAACGCTCCCTTATCCCTGTAGACTCAGAGACGAGAATGCAGCGCCGTGCATTTGGACCAGAATCATTCTTAATAAGATGTGGTTGTTATTTTGGTCACAGAAAACAGAGATGAATGGGCTGATGGGACATGGGGAGTATTTTCAGGAATAAAATGACCCTGGAATAGTCTTACGCAGAGAGCTAACCATTCTGTGATGCTTTTAATTAAAGAGGAGGTATTTTACCTCTATGGGGTATTAACTGCTAACACATAACATAGTGAGATCACCATGTTACTTTTAATTGTTCTGAAAATGCTATATTCGCCGATAACATATTAACATGTTTTATAAGATTCGCTTTCATTTTTGACACTCTGACTGTCCTCTCCCTTTGCTCCCCGCGTTAAGTCACTCCCCCTTTAGAGCTATATCACAACACAGTCAGTGTGCATCCCGCTAATGAAACTACTGCACATCACATCAGGTTTGTGAAGTTGTCGTGTATTGTTTTGTATATTTATGGAGAATTGTCGTGTGGGAGCATGGGTGATATAGGCTTGTGGACTGAGCATTGCACAGAATTTTTCAGCTATAAAAATATTTAACAATAAAAAAAGATATGCAAATCAAAATACAGTATGGCAAGAAAGGCTGAATTTTGGGCGGTAGCCATTTTATTTAGATTGTAAGGATTTATATGGGACAACAGCAGAAAGGAGAAATGAGGATTTGGTAGCCTATTTTTTGGTATTTATATGTAAAAAAAAGATTAAACTCATGATTCACAAGTTTAATCTGTCTCTCTACAAATACATTGTTTCCTTGTACTTTTTTCCTGCATAAATAGTTTTTGCAGGAACTCCTGTGCAAGTATAGTCTTGTGAGTGCAGTTTGGGTCAGATACTTAAGAAAAACGGTTTATATAGATATATAATGGTTTTGAGAGCTTTTGCCACGCCCCCTTTTAGTCGATCAGCAGGACATGTCTTTAGTCGACCAAGAATTTCTTTAGTCCAGGGGTCGGCAACCTTAAACACCCAAAGACGCATTTGGACCCAGTTTCCACGAAAACCCCCCCCCAAAAAAAACACTGGCGGCTGCAAATACTTTTTGACATCTAAAATGAACATAACACTATATATTGTTGTTGTTTTTTTTTACCTTTATGCTTTGTAAAAACAACGATAGTGTGTTGCTTATGAAATCCATGAAGTGCTACAGAGACTTCTGCTCCTGAACCTCTGTGCACAGCGTCTGTAAATCGGGGCTGTATCTTTACGCAGGACTGTAAGCTGTCGCCTGTGAGGCATGAGCGGTGTTTGTTTTTAACATAGTTCATGGCGAGTATACTGGCTTCCGCGAGTGTGACGCTTATTTTGAGCGATAAAAAATAATAAAATATAATTTTATTTTAATATTTCAAGATCACAATAATCTTCCAATTTAAACTGCAATTTTAAAAAAGAACTAACAGAAATAAAATACACTTCAAATAAATACTTATAATTTATTTTCCCAATCCACACAGAGCCGCAGTATAAGGACGAAAGAGCCGCGCGTTGCCGACCCCTGCTGTAGTCGAATACAGACCTAGAAGAATTAGGTCTAATCAATAAACAGTTTTGTAGGGTCAGTAGGCTATGCAAGTCTATTCATCAATCTTTGTTTACTGTAGCAGTCAATACTACTCCCACAGTCAGGTAAAGGAATACAGATATTTGGAGGTCAATTTTATCTGACATTTCTTTCACTTTTTGTATTGTATTAATGGATACAGACAAGGTTTTACATTTGAAACACACAGAATGTAGTTTTAGTTCTGTTTTGTGTTCACTTTAAATGACAGAACACAGTATTACTACTTGAATTCTCTAGCTGTCACATATTCACTCTGCATTCTCTGTCCGTGTCACTGGATTGTCTCGGGATACTCTGACATACTGCCACTATTCAAATGAATGCAGAGCCCAGAGTGAGTGAATATGAGAGTGATAGGTAGTGTTACACTTGCCTGGCACTGCCACACTCCTCACTGTATCCAGGGCTCGAGTGCGACCAACTTAGGTGCACATGGTGGTGGTGTTTGGTGCCCAGCCCTATGTGAACACATGAGGCTCTATCAGGCGCGCTTATTCTGCCTCGAAAACTCCGCACAGAACGTAAAAATCCAGGTTACTTAACTAGGTTACTAACTCGGACCAGGGTTGGCTTCACGTTCATTAAGAGTTGAGACTATCAAGAGATGAAATGTAGGCTTTTTAACGTAAAATACTCTGGCTCAGAGACCTTGATCTATTTGTGCCCTGTGTGTGCAAATGTGCTCTTTCAATATGGTGTTACCAGAAGGGAGGGGGCGTGTGTGTATGTTGGGGGGAGGCACTGTAGAGGGGATCGCAGGTCGCCAACAGCCTAACATTGGGGGTTTGAAAAGTTTTCCAAACTTGGTGTAGAATATGAATGGTATGTCTGGGTAAAAGTTATTTATTTAGCCCGTCCTGTTGAGGCAATTTAAGGACAATATATTACCATGGCTTAAGAAAGCGGTAGGTTTTGGTGCACTCAGATCATGTTCTGGTGCATCCAAATGAAAATCTCAGGCGCACTGGTGCACCCAGCTCAAATCGTTAGACTGAAGCCCTGTTATCAGCGACTGACAATACAACAAATCATAAATCCTTTGCATAAATACAGAGTTTTTTGTTTTGCACACTCAAAAAGCAGATGAGAATAAGATAGATAGATAGATAGATAGACTGATGGATGGGTGGATGGCAAGCTTGACGGATCAATGTTTTATTAATTCCTAGGGAAGAACTAAAATGCCACGGACTCACATACATACTACATTTACACAATACATGAACAAAAACAGAAACAGACACTGGACACAACATGAGGGACTCTGCTACAGACTCATTGTAACATCAACGCACAGAGATATCATTTCTTTAGTATTCCACAGTTTCTGACAAAGTGCTTGTTATAAAAATGTACTGCTGCGGGTATAAAAGAGTTTTTGAGGCGTTCAGTAGAACACCGGGGCAAGAAAGAATGAATGGTTTCACTTTTTACTTCAGAGTGGCTCTTCCTTTGGCTGTGTTCACATGTCCTTGGTCCTAGTTACAACACCCGTTAAACCAACACAGGATTGATTTCTGCTCTTACCAAGTTTTGTAGTTGTGTCCTCGGGCGAGACACTTCACCCACATTGTCTAGTATGAATGTGGTGTGTAAGTGACCAGGTATCAATACTAAAAAAGTCACATTCACAGGACAGAAATGAAGCTTTCGTGAATAGCTTTAGAATGATCTTGAGCTGCATCAGAACAAGTATAAGACACATAGACTAGTACACGCCCATGGACCACTATGGAACCTACCTGGACGAATGATTACACAGATATCAGACCGCATGGTAATATACGAGAAAGTACTATGCTTTAATGCTTTTGAAAATGACATTCTGTTGTCTAGAATGAGTTTTTTTTCCTATTGTGGTATCAGAAGTACAGTCCCAGTTTAGTCTCAGTTTGGATGATGTGTGTCCAAGTATAAACGCAGTCTTTGTGTGTGTTATCCGGTTACCCCGCAGTATAGCACCAGGGCACACATCTGACCTTGTTAAATATAAACCAGAGCAGTGCTGAGGCCACCCTCTCTGCCCCACACCTGCGCCAGTGCTGGGGGCCCGTGGGTGCTTGTGGGCGCTCGCGGGTGCCCTGTTTTGTGGGTGGGAGCGGTCATGCATACTGATGGGTTCATCCACATGCACGCGAGCCCTCTGCTGTTAGCTCCACCCGCTGGCTCCGGCGCGGCACTATTCATGAGGAGACGGGGGCAGCACAGGCACGCTCTGCTCCTGTCGCACCGAAACTCGGTGTAGTGTGTGCGATTCCATCTAAAGGCAAGAGGTACGCTGTAGATACACACACAAACAGGGACGACGCCCCAAGCTCATTTTCAACAATACACTGTGTGCCAAATTCTATCTCCTGATGTTTAATAATAGGAGCGGAGCAGCGGGGAAACCAATGCATGTTATTTGCACACTTAAACACATGGGGAGCTGATGGAGGCTGCGAGATATAGAGTATTTTAGAGAATGGGGAAAAATAACAAGAAGAACACTTTCAATGACTTCACGGGGATGTGTTCTGCATTCTAGTTCCGGCTCATATAGCTCATTATGATCTATTCTAAACTTACCTGTGGCGGATGTTTGCAGTTTTATAACAATGTGCTGGAGTCTTGACCTTCCTGATTAGGACTTTGTTTGAACTGTGTGGAGGATAAAGGAACTGTATGTGGCCTATGCACAGTTTTAAAAAGGTACTACAATTACCGGTGAACCTGGGTTGCCAGTGTCTTAACCTGCAGATAGAGGACACATACATGTTTTTCTCATTTCTCATTTCTGACCGGATAATCGTCTTGAGAACCAAAACATAAATAAGTGGGGCATCATGTCCAATGTTTTTGTAATTAAGAATAAATCAGCATTATAATTGTTATCAGTAAAAACAATTTCATTTCAACATGTTTACCTTGTATTTGGGGATAAAAATAGGTCATGTTTATGAAATTTAAAACCAGAATCGCACATACAGTTCCATACTGTTTTTTTTCTTTTTTCAAATCCAGAGCTGTAATGTTATGTGGTTAATATAGAACAGTATATCATTTGAACAATTCTATCCCAATCAATTGCTCTTGCTAAAGACTTTTTGTTTGCAATAGTCCTGTTTCTCTACGCGTACTTCCTGATTATTGGAAAAAAATAAAATACAATTAGATACAGACAATACACAACTGACATATTTTGACCTCAAGAGCTGCTTATACAATATACTGTACTGGGACAAGACACATTTTGCTCAAAGACATGAAGAAAATCAGGTAAAGGGGCTTTAAGATCAGTATTGACCAAAATTGTTATTGACCAAAGCAGCAAGACAAACATCAATATTGGCTCATTGGATTTTTTTCTCTTTTCATTTCTAAGAGTTTACTTTTGAAACTATAACAGCAATTTTTTTTAGCCATTGTAAAAGCTAGCCAGAGTAACATGCACCCGATGAGACATGGGCGTTGAACCAGCAACCTCTTCTTTACTGAGAGCCCTGTTCCGCCTGGTTTTATAAGACTCACTCTCAATTATTTTTGGCTCCTGTGCCAGAACAAAACCATGGATGTGCGCACTAAGCTAACCGCAGCATCCCTCTCCGTGCCTGCTCCTTGTTAGAGTAAAACAGCAGTTTGTATGCAGCTACCCATGCGTTACTCAAAGACTGGGACTGGAATTGTGTTATTTATTTTTACCTCATTCTAAAACAATTTAACCGACGCCATGCTTTATTTAGCATAACTGTATAATTCATCATTTGTCTAGAAGGAGCATGTGGAGGTCAGGAGAGTGCCGGCGGATATGGCTAAAATGAATAGCACAACTTGGACATTTACATTTTTTGTCATTTTAGATGTTTTTATTGCACTGAAAAACATAAGTCCTTCCTCTGAGCAGGCTTGCATCTCCACAAACCTCCTTGTGCTTGTTTCCATGGAAATGTTGTTCCTTACAGCTATAATGTTCCACAGTTTCCATGGAATGTTGTTCCTTACAGCTATAATGTTCCACAGTATGGCATAAAACTCATTTATGTCTATAGTGAGTATTCCCAACTATGGTTTTAACTTTCTGTTTCCACGGAATCAGTTGACCTCCATAAAGTTATTGGGTGTTGCTTTAATAATGGCAATACATTAGTCCTCATAGCCTTTTCCAGAGGCTGAAGTCATTTTAGAATTTTGTGCATTATTCATTCATCCTTCACTCAGGGCTATTGCTTTAGCCACAGCTGCCCTGGGGCAGACTGACAGAAGCAAGGCTGCCGATCTAACCTTGACCAATCACTCACTCACACACCATATTCATACTAGGCAATGTGGGTGAAGTGTTTTGCCTAAGGACACAGCAGCAGTATGCACCGGTGGGGATTCTAACTGCCAACCTTCTGAATCAAATTCAGTTTATATGGTCGGGGGCTTAGTCAATAAAAATACAATTGTTTGTGTTTTTACACAATGCTGCAGTCACGCAATCAACAATTTTGTCAATATTTAGGATGAAACAACTAATTCACACAGTCAGTTCAACTTTAATTTCAGAAATCGGAATTAGGCCTGAGCCGAAGACAATGTCCTGGTGAGGGACTAATTAAAACTGTGTTCAGAGCCAGGAAAATTGCTGAAATCAAGTAGTAAATAAGTCAGAACATGCTGGTGAGTAGTATAGAAAATTAGAACTTGATGAACTCTAATTTTAAGTGCAAAATTTATGAAAGACGATTCAGTAGCATGACCCCAAAAATCGATTTAAACGGTGCTAATGGGAGCCTGACCAGAAAAAAAATCTGTAAAAAAAAGTAAATATGAAACTCAGCATGAAAAATAGAACATGTCAGGACACACAAAAAAATGTATTATGACTCCTAAAATTCAAGTTTCCCAAAAGAAGGATTAACCAAAAAGCACAATTAAAGAGTGAAAATATCACAGTGGCGCCCCCTTAAAAAACCTAAATACATTACACCAACTGAAGAAGAGTCCAAACTTGAAAATTGGTCAAAATAACCTAAACCCATGTGCAATTAAAGACTATAGTTTAGATTTTTGATAAACTGTAAAATGTGAGTGTGGCCAACCCGTAAAACAGTGTACATTTTTTTTTTTTTAAAGTGTACGTATTTCTCATGTCATGATGTCGAAGTCGGACCCAATGGAACACTTTATGTGCATTGATAACCTGAATGCAACAATGTACAATATATTTAGCTATGACATAAAACTGCTCTACAGCGCCTCCTTGAAAATTTGAATGGGGCGAAAAACTTTAGTTTGTTGTAGACAACTGAAATTTGGCACTGACATTCTTCTTCCAATACTGAGCAAAAAAGTCAATGAGAACCCTTGTACTTGTACTTTGTAGTAATAAATGCTTTCTGTTCTTTGTCCACAGACATCCACGAGGAGGGGGGTCAGCGGCCGGTCATGGTGTACGTGCACGGGGCCTCCTACACGGACGGCACGGGAAACATGATGGACGGCAGCGTATTAGCCAGCTACGGCAACGTCATCGTCATCACGCTCAACTACAGGCTCGGGGTGCTAGGTAACTGCACACTTTTGAAGGAGACGTATTATGTTACATCAAAGTGGAACTAAATCCAT
Source organism: Periophthalmodon schlosseri (assembly GCA_000787095.1). Lineage (NCBI taxonomy): Eukaryota > Metazoa > Chordata > Actinopteri > Gobiiformes > Gobiidae > Periophthalmodon > Periophthalmodon schlosseri. The sequence continues at coordinate 17,546 of JACM01075750.1, forward strand.
TTTTTTGACTTCTAATCTGTGTATATGGTGTTTTAATAGCATTTTCTACTGTTCCTAGTCATTTTCTGGAAATTTTTGCACAAACTACACTACAGGTCAAAAGGTTAAACACACCCTTTCATTCAATGTTTACTGCTTTCTACATTTTAGATACATACGGAAGACACCAAATAAATGAAGCAAGATATATGGAATTATGTAGTAAAGAAAAAAAGTTAAATAACCCAACTAAATATTTTTTATATTTTATATTGAAATCCTCAGATTATCCACCCTTTGGTTTGTGACAGCACTGCAAACCTTTGGCCTTGTCTCAGTGAATGTTCTTGAAGTCCCCTGAAATGGTTTTCGCGTCACAACTGTGCCTTGTCAAGGTCAAGAAATGTCAAAGTGCAAACCAGGGTCAAAGCAAAGGGTGACTATTTTTAATTATTTTTAATATGAAACAAGTTTTGAGTTCTTTTGAGTTTATTTTTTGGTTGCTACATTCCATATGTGTCCATTCATAGTTTTGATGCCTTCAGTGAGAATTTACAATGTAAATAATACCGGAAATAAAGAAGAAACAAAATAAAGTGTGTCCAAACGTTTGACTGCTAGTGTAGGTAAATATGCAGCTTTCTGCCTTCAGTGGCCACTGCAATTTCAAGCTCTATGTGACATCACACATGACTGTCCTGATTACAGTCAGGTGTTTCTGATTACAAGTGGGTTGATGTACGTTAGATCAGTCACACTCTTACCTGTCTCTCCTTTCGCTTCCTCTGCCCGTCTCTTGGTTGTGGTTTTGTCCTAAATCGTAACTCAGATCTGGTTTTGACTTCATTTTGACCTGTTTTTTCAGGTTTCAGATTTCAGATTTGTCATCTCTCTCCTCCTTCTCTTCTTGCTTTCCTCCACTCTTTGCCTCTCTCTCCTGTACCCCCTCTCCACTTTCTCCTCTCTGTCTTTCTCCCCTTGTCCCTCACTCTCCTCCTGTGTCCTTGTGAGCTAAATATGTGACATGAATGATGCAGCATGATGCGTGATGACTGTGATGACCCCTTCTGTCCCCCTCTCCTCTCTCTCACACTTCCTCTCCCCTATCTCTCTTTCTCTTGCTCTCTCTTGTTCTTACTCTCCCCTGTCTTTGTTTATCTCTCTCTCCTGTCTCTTTTCTTTTCATGTGAATGTGCTAGTCCAACCCAGCCACTGTTAACGCATTATGCTAAATTGTGCATTTTTGTTTGCAGTTTTATTTTATCTGAGTAAAAATGTCCAATGGTGAATGCCCCTGATTAAAATGCACAGAACAAAGACACCCAGCACTGCACTGATCTGTTCGCCCATCTTTTTGGTACACCTACACTCCTGGTATGGTCTGCTGCAGGAAAGTTGAGTGGGCAGTAGCGGCGCTTAGCTAGCATTTGCCACCAGCATCAGTCCCAGCTCCAACGAGTGCATCATTGAGCCTCTAGGCAAAACATTTTGAGAAGCCGTGCAACTACTCTAATGCACAGTATTACACCCAGAGTTGAGATTTCTACCCACAATTGTGCTTACTTTTAAAGGTGCACTATGTAACCTTTCTAGAAGGGGGTCAACCACCATATGATGTTATTGCTTTCAGTAGGATGTTCCTCACTGTAGCATAAAACATATCCATCTTGTATGTAATCCATTACAATTACTAAAAAAAATATCCCTCCTTAAACCACCACCATAATGTGGTGGAGGGGTTTGAGCACCCGAATGATCCCGGGACCTATGTTGGTAGAGAGTTCATGCCCCTGGTGGTGTCACCCATGGAAAACAGGTCCTAGGTGATGGTCAGACTAAGAGCTGTTCAGAAGAGCTTGATGAGCTCCCCATCAAGCCTAGTTATGTCGCCTGGATTGGCGTCACCGGGCCCCACCCTGGAGCCAGGCCTGGGGTCGGTGCTCGACCATGAGCGTCTGGTGGTTGGGCCTTCCCCCACAGGGTTGCACCGTGGGGCCGTACGTGGGGCCGTTCTCCTGTGTACCTACCACCTGCAGGAGGATCCGTAAGAGGCTGGTGAAGAGAGATGTAGGTAGCAGTCCTCGATGACCAGATTTCCGGACACAGAAACTGGCTCTGGGGACATGGAATGTAATGTTTGTGCGGGAGGTTGAGCGTTATTGACTAGATATAGTCGGCCGCTCCATCCATGCACAGCTTGGGCTCTGGAACCCAACTCCTTGAGGGACGTTGGACTTATCCACTTGCCCTCTCCAGGTGGATGGAGAGTCACGAGTTTGTGGAAGAATAATAATAAGGAAGAATAAAGTGTGAGACTGACAGGCGGATCGGTGCAGTGATGCAGTTGCTGTATTGGACCTGTATCAAACCTCTTGGTTTACTGGTGAATCTACATTCTTCCCCTCACCTATGGTCATGAGCGATTGAAATTTGTTTCCTTTGCAGGGTGGCTGGGTACTCCCTTAGATAGAGGAGCTCAGTCACAGCAGAGGAGTAGAGGACGCCTCCCTGGGGAAGGAGGCCCCGGGGAAGACCCAGGACACGCCGGAGGGACTATGTCTCTCGGCTGGCCTGGGAACGCCTGATGGGATTCGTCACTGTTCCACAGTTCTGACCTGTCCTAGTAGTGTGTCCTGCTTGTCTCCATGGATATAGATATGTTTAAAGTCATACTGTGGAACATTCCAGGCACAGCAATAAATCATCTCCATGGAAACAAGCAGGTGGCAGACCCTCCACCAGAAAAGTTACATGGTGCGCCTTTTTCCAGATTTTGTACCATGAGTGAGGAACATGGCTCAGTTTTGTACAACTGAGATTAGTCCTCTGCATTTGACCCATCCGTCAGTGTTGCTGTGTTGAACCTGTCAGGAGTAGAGTTGCCACTATACTAACTTGATTTCAATACGAAAGAATAGACTCGATACTCAGTGCTGATTTCGATACCACGATGATAGTTAAAACACTTTAGATAATAGACTGTGATCATCAACATTTCTTTTATATCACCATGTGGTCTTATATCTGTATAATCTCACAGTCGTCCAGGTAGGTTCCATTGCGGTCCATGTCCGTGTACTAGTCTGTGTGGTCTTATACTTGTTCTGATACAGTTCAAGAACATTCTAAGACTATTAAGGAAAGGTTCATTTCTGTCCTGTAATTGTGACTTTTTTAGTATCAATACTTGCTCAAATGAGTATAGTAGTTTTAGTATCGATAAATATATAATTTTCAATACTTTTGACAACCCTAATCAGGATCAGTGGGACTCGTCTCCAGATCTTGAGCTAGTCTTGGTCAGGACTGAAGGAAAACTCACCCAGACACAGGGAGAACATGCAAACTCCACACAGAACGGCCCTAGTCCCTTCTCTCAGTCTGATACTGCACCATGATCGAGAAACAACCGTGTGGTCTGGTCCCTGGCAGTTGCTTACACATGGTTTTCATCCAACAAAATGGACCATCTCACATTGTTACTTTATGGTTCTGACAATGCCTCTGTATAATGCACAATGATCCACCTCTGCAAAGCTGTTGTTTTTATTACATTTGTGACATGTTTTAAACCTAGCATCAGTGTATTCCCTCCTCGCATTAGCCATCTGCACGGTTAAACCCTTCAGTGGTCCGCGCTGCTGTTAGCATCTCCGCGCGTGTACCGCCTTTTGTTTTTAGCATCCCCAGCGCACGCTAACCCCTCAGGCTATTTCTTTTCAGCCTCGACTCCAGTCTGATCCCTGCACCTCCTCCTCTCCGCACCCTCCAAACAAAGGAAAAAAAATACTCCCAAATGAAATCCCAGCTAATTTTATCCCGTGTTACAAAGCTTAGGGGCTAAGTTAAACGCATACATTGAAATCCGGTTCTAATTACGCGGCGGTCACGTGGGATATTTAAACATAAGATGGTATTTACAGAACTGAACGCTATATCATGTCTTTTTAATTCAGCCGGGATCTCAAAGGATTTGCCGCATGTTTAATAATTCATTTGAAGAAATTAATTAAAAAGTGGCAGCAGCAGGTTAGCGCGCAAGCTAGTTTTTAATGAGTTTTTCAAGCTAATCCCGGAATGGTCAGGAATGGTCAGGGGGACTTAGCCTGTATGACACCCAAAGATAGTTTTGAAGTGAAATGCCTATTTTTGGAGGGATCCTTTTGTTGGAAATATATGCGTAATTTAAAACGATGAATTAAATGGGTCAATGTGATTTATTATTCGCTTTTATGGGTTGTTATGTAACTGTGGGAGTGCGAGGGGCTTGTGGTGCTCCAACCAATTTGCCTTAATTATGATTTGCACAGAAAGTACATGGCAGAGATGTTATTAAATATAGATAAAGACATCTAACGACTACTTGGCTGTTTAAACTTTGAAACTGTGACCAAAAATTGTAAGAAATTATGAGTTTCTAGTTTTGTCAATGTTATGTTTTTGGTATTAAAAGTATAGGATTAAAGGTGCACTATGTAACTTTTCTAGTGGAAGGTCCGGCACCGGCTTGTCTCTATGGAGATGTAATTGCTTTGCCAGGAATGTTGCACAGTATGACATTAAACTTCTCTGTCTCCATGGAGACAAGCAGTTGACCCCACCAGGCCAAGTTACAGGTTATATCTGTGGAAAGGCGAGCCCATTCACAGTAACAACTTATGTTAGACCTTGTAGTAGTCATAGTAGTAGTAGCCTACTAATAGTAGTAGTGGTGGTAGTAGTAGTAAGGAGTTGTAGCTAGCTAGTTGTTAGCAGTGGTAGTAGTAGTCGTCGCAAGTATGTAGACGTAGGCCTAGTAATTAGTAATCATAATTATAGACCTAGTAGTAGTAGTTGCAGTAGTGATAATACTAGTTAGCAGTATCATCTGAAACATTAACTCATTTCCACGTAGACATGCTTAAGGACAACACAGAAATAACATCATTATATTATTACTTTTGTATAATTCATAACTCTATAAATAGCTGGCTACCCATTACAGTTTTCCAAAGCTGGAGCTGTTAGAGATCAAATTCCTGTTCTTTCCCATAGACTACAAATATTCCAGAGTGAGGCTATCAGAAGCGGCTCCCCTCTTTATCAGGCTCCTCTTAGGCCGCGTACATTATTCACCACTCATTTGAATACGGCGCTAATCAGCTGTGGGAAAGTTCAGATGTGCAGGGGTCATGGGAGTCCAGCTAGAATTTAACAAAAATCATTTTAATGTTTTTAGAAGTTTTAGTTTTAGTCTGAGTATCTTGAGTTCATTGCTGGGTTTTAGATCTGTGTTTAAATGAGGAGGAGGTGCAAAAATTGTGATTACTAATAAGCAGATATTGTGATGAAATTGGATAGGCTCTAGGTTGGGTTCACATTTGAATGCCATTTGCTATATTCATACAGCATAAAGTCTTTTCAACTGCCAATATTTCTATTTCAACAATTCACTTTTACATGGGCGAGCATATAGCGCTATAGCCTCAGCTAATTGGTACAACTACGGTGATGTTACAACGCAGAGCCTAGAGTCTGATATCGCTCAGACAGACTTGTAGCCACAACTGATCCCACATGTCCCTCATTATTTTTCATTTGTTTGTTTATTTTGTATTTTTATTAGACTTTTATTTGAGCAAAGTCAAAGTCGAAGTCATTAAAACATTATAATATGTTATCACCAAGTAAATGATCCTACTAATGTGAAATTCTCTAGCGTTGTGTTGTCTCTGCTCTAGTCTGTGTAAGAAATTAGATATGAAACTGTTAACATGCGCAATAATGTACAATGATTTAAAGCAGACCTATTTTTCAGAGCTTTTAACCACGTTATACTTGTTTCCCCTCCCCATTTACGCTCTCAATTGTATTTGGAGTGATTTGTGCATATTTGAGGAACGTTTAATCGCTTATTTTGAAGACTTCTTCTCTTTCAATGTTCATTTTATGATGATTATTTGTAATTATTTATGTTTTGATTTGTTGTATTGTGATTTTAACATCTTTCTTATTCTGTAAAGCACTTTGAATTACTTTGTGTACGAACTGTGCTATACAGATAAACTTGCCTTGCCTTTGAAGACGCCATATTCCGATCAACTCCCATTTTCACTGTCCCCTGTATATGCCCATTTCTCTGTACTTACTTCGTTCTCCAATTTTATTTTCTTAATCGGTGATACACACAGGATTCGGCAGCGTTGCGTTGTCATTTTGGTACAAATGAAAAAAATCCGTTGCTTGCTAGTGTGATCTGCTGCTGTCCTTCAGACGTGCCGACTCTTTGTTGTGATGACGTTTGCGGTGACGTCGGCTCCTATAGGGCACCGCAGTTTTTCTAACTCGGACGTGTTTCTTTTATTACGTTGTTTTAGATGAATATTGCGATTTAAAATGTCCAACTTATAACATAATGATCTACTGGTGTCATAGATTATAACTATGTAGCAGACAAAAGTATAATATGTATTCTTTAAATACAGCATAATAGATGTAGTTTGTCTATGTCTATGTTGCTGTAGGTCTGTTGTATGTAATGGTTACGGTTAGGAAAAGGGTTGGACTTCTAAGTATGTAAGAAATCATTGACTTTTGTGCTCTTTTTGAAATATGGCCACCGTTTGTTTACTATTAAGGAAACAGATGGAACCGGTGGGGTAGGGTCATCTGGGTGCAGGTTTGACCGAGGTGACATCCAAAAATCATGTAGTAGACACCAGGATTTAAACTATGAGTTGTGAGAATGTTGGTTGTCATGTGAACACAACCTATATAGCGACATAATGGACCTTGTCACTAATATAAATGATCAGGTTCAACATTTTGGATATTTTGTTACCATATAATACAGCACATAACTGTTTGAAAACTACTATCAATACGTCTCCATTCACAAACATCATATCTTCATTGTCTATAAGTCATGTGTGTGTTTGTATCATCTTCATCAGCAGAGTCCATGTCCACCCTCCTCATCCTCACCTGTCCGGATGCCCTCCGCTCGTGTCCCCGCCCACTCTGCACATGCACAAGGTAAGCAGCGCCATCCACATATCATACTGTATCATCTATTTTGATTACATCATTGCTTTTTTCATAACCTCATGCAATTCAAATATTTGTTTAATTGAAAGACTATTGCTGGGTTTCAGATGACATCACAACATCCTTTAGGCCAGTAATATTTAACACAGATGGGGCTCAACTTTTTTTTTTGTAATACAGTGAGCTCATGGGTCTAGTCACTGATAGAAATGGTCAGGTTCAACATTTATGAATTGACCTTTTATATGTGTTTGTAATCCCTCAGTTTCCATCATGACGGTTACCTTTTAGACATTTCACGGCAAAGTACAACGTAATCGATAGGGAAAACTGGTTCTTGCCCCCATCTGGGAGTATGACATCATCACATTCTAATATCTGAAAACCACCTATACTCATACTTATACCCTGCACCCGATTTTGTCTCACGTATTTGAGCAAAATGTGTCTTGCCCCAGTACAGATATACCGTCTGCATCTAAATGTAAAGAATTTTTGGCCGATAATCTGGAAGTGCAAAACTCCGCTGTGGTCTCTGAAAGCTGTGAAAAGCGCTTATAAACTCATTGCTGTGGATAATTAGGATGCTCTGAATGGATAAGGTAAGTGAGGAATAACTTTGGACCACTGCAAACCGTTTAAAATGGACTAGTTCTGTTTTTCACGTTTTTAAGACAGTACAAATGAGGTACAGCGCCTTTAATGCTGATCAACAATAATTGATTAGATGTAATATATGGCAAAATAATTGCTAATCAACATTGTAGTGTAACTAAGTTTGGTTTATGAAAGAAAGGAGGGTGAAAAAACAAGGAAGAGAGAGAGGGCTGAATAGTGAACACTGAATACTGAATAGAAGACAGAGGTAGAGAAACAGTGTGGAGAGAAAAGGACAGCAGAGAGAGAGGGAGAGGAGTCTGGGATTGAGGAGAGAGAGGAGAGGGAAGAAGTGAATGGCTGCTTAGAATGTCTCTCGAAGGAAGAGAGAGAGAGTTGGAAATGAATGGAGAGAACGAGGGTAGACAGGGAGATGAGGGCTGGGTGGAGGTGAGAGGGAGGAGAGAAACAGGGAGACAGATAGTGTGGAAAGAGAGGAGAGACAGACAGACAATAAGGAGAGAGGAGAGAAAGAGAGAGAGAGAGACATATAGTGAGGAGAGAAAGAGCCAGACAATGGGGAGAGAGGAGAGAAAGAGAGAGACAGATGGCGAGGAGAGAGAGGGAAGATGGAAAGGAATAGAATGGGAGGGGAGGAGACAGGGGCAAAGAGAGGGAGGAGAGAAAGAGAGAGAAAGAGAGAGACAGATAGCGAGGAGAGAGTGAGAGAGAGGGAGGAGAGAAAGAGAGAGACAGATAGAGAAGAGAGAGTGAGAGAGAGGGAAGATGGAAAGGGTGAGAAAGAGGGAGAGCAGAGAGAGAGATGGAGACAGATAGAGAGAGAGAGGGAGTAATAGTGTGAGAGATAGGCCAGTAAATGGGCCCTCAGTCTGCAAAGCACTGCAGCTCATTCAATAAAAGGACTCAACCTGGGCCTTAAAGGGACAGTGCACCACAAATGGGACGTTAGCACATACTTATGAACCACTGCTGTGTGCTGTGTGTGGAGGAGCAGGCGGGAGCTAGCAACGTGAAATAATAGTGTGGTTTTTGGAAAATGTACTTTGAGAGCGGACCTATTCTGCAAAGTTGACTTTTTAGAGCTTTTAACCATGTTATAGTTGTTTCCTCTCACTGTTTGGTCACCCCAAGTTGCATTTGGAGTGATTTGTGCATGTCTGAGCCATCTTTAATCACTTATTTTCAAGACGCCATATTGCCAATCAACCCCCATTTTCACCGCCACTGGTGCAAGTCCACTTACTTACTTTGTTCTCCAACTTATTTTCAGACGCCATATTGCCAATCACCCCCCATTTTCACCGCCACTGGTGCAAGTCCACTTACTTACTTTGTTCTCCAATTTTATTTTATTAATCGGTGATATGCGCAGGATTCTGCAGCATCGCATAGACATTTTGGTACAAGTCTTTGTGATGACGTTTACGGCGACGTCAGCTCCCATTGGGCACTGCAGTTTTCTAACACGGAAGTCAGTGGACTTGTTTCTTTTATTAAGTTATTTAAGACAAATATTGCAATTTAAAATGACCAAATTCTAACATAACTATAACTAACTATAGCAGACACAAGCACAATAGGTCTTCTTTAATAGAGTTTAGTCATGTTGTAATTGTTTCCATTCTTATTTACATGCATGTTTGAGTAATCTTGATTCTCCTGTATTCAAGAAGCTCCAGAAGTTCCTGGTTTCCTTCTGTACCTCACATATGCTCTCTGCTCTGTACTGTAGAGACTACTAAAGCATAATGTGTCTTCTTTAAAATCAGGTTTTGAAATAGCTATTTCAATAATTGAGTTAATAATAGAGTTGTGGTAAAGAAGGAGCTAAGTCGAAAGGCAAAGCTCTCGATTTACCAGCCAATCTACGTTCCTACCCTCACCTATGGTCCCTGGTTTAGTCCTGGTTTAGTCTTGGCTTTGGGTAAAGACCGAAAGGACAACATTGTGGATACAAGCGGTCAAAATGGAGAAGGAGCTTGGCGTAGGGCCCCTGCTCCTCCACGTCGAGAGGAGTTCTGGATGTCTCCCTGGGGAGCTGTTCATGTCCCACCGGGATGAAGCCCCGCTGGAGGGACTATGTATCTCGGTCGGATTGGGAACGCCTTGGGGTCCCCCGGAGGAGCTGAGGGAAGTGCCTGGGGTGAGGGAAGTCTGGGAGCCCCTGCTTAGACTTCCTCCCCCGCGACCTTGCCTCAGATAAGCAGAAAAGGATGGATAGTTTATTGAATTTTTTCATCTATAAATAAATAAATAATAAATAAGTTGTAAAGTGTAAGTATGATTTTTTATTTTTTTTGCATATAGGTTTGCGTTTCAATTTAGTTTTTTTTTTTTCCACTTCATAGCGTTCTCGTCACTGGATATAATGCAGAAAATTAAAAGTCATTCAAGTGAATACTAATGTCAGAACACTTTCCATGTACATTGAGTCATTGAGTCATTTTCAAAAACAATATTTACTACTCATGTGTTTGCAAATGGCATTATCCCATATCATGCCACAGTAAAGACACTAGTACATGCAAGGGCTGAGGTGTAGTATACTCGTGCTGGTGGTGTGTTCAGGGCCCTCTCCAGGCTCGGTGAAAAGCAGCTCCAACAGTAATGAGATGTCAGGCAGGAGAGCAGTGTCTGTGTGCTGTCTCTCCTCAGGGATTATACAGAGAGGAGCACAGCACAACAGGGACTTGTCCATCCATACAGTAGCTGGGTTTATATGTCATGATTTAAACTGTTATGATGTTGTATTTCTACTTACCCCGTACTTACTTACAGGGAGTAGTGCTGAGTTTAAAAAAAAAAGTCAATAGACCTGTTCCTATTATTAATGGGCCTATATTACACTATTTTCTCCGTTTCCTCATCACAAACAGACCTGGAGATGTGTTTTGTTTCATTCACACTTGTTTAACACACAAACCCTGCATATTTAGGCTGAGTTCCTCTCTCAAAAAGAAAACTCTGTTTCCACCTTGTGATGTCATGTGTTAATACAGGAAGTGCTCCACTGTGTTTTCAAGCTCCGTACACCTTCACTAGAATTTGGATGATTGGATGATTTTAGCCCTGGATGAGTTTATAAGCACTTTTCACAACTCTCAGAGGCCAGAGCGATCACGGTAAAGCTAACAACAGTGTGCAACGATGCATGCTAATAGTGCACCGGTCTTTCTTCCTGGTTCTCGGACCATAAAATTAAATCATTAAATGCAAACAGCACATAGTGGTTTCATTTTAACCCTAAGAGCTGCTTATACAATATCTGTACTGGTACAAGACAAGTTTTGCCCAAATACATGGAAAATAATGGGGTACATCCAGTTTAATTGCATAATGTATAATAATAATTGTATTTCTTCCCCTCAGAGATAAACACATAATCAGTCTGTATTAATATTGTCACATTGTAATGGGAAAAATGATTATGGATATGACAAAGATTTCCCCAGAGGCACAGAGTCTCATTCATAGAGCTACACATGCTCTTTAGTGCAAAATGATGATGCACAGGACAACATCAAAACTGAGTCTAAACCTGGACTACACAGACCTGGTCTGTGGCGTAGGCAGTATAGGGCACATGGGAGGGGCACCAGCTGCTGCCCTGTGTGCCACACAGTGACATATAATGCATTAATGTCATTAACATCATGTAGCAGCAAATCAAAGCCTCTGGAAACAGTTTGGAATCCAAAAAGATGTTCTACATCCCACAAGCTTTTAGCCAGTCTTTATTTTTGGTCATTCAGTCAGTGGCTGCTCAGTGTGCTGGAGAGCAGAGGCGGAACCAGGGAGGGAGCGGAGGACTGGGGCTCCACTGAATCATCTTCATTTACGGATCAACGCCCACAAAGGTCTTGGCAAAATGTATGGGCAAGAGGTGTCATCCAAAATGTTGCCAAGCATGCCAAATAAGCTAGGGCAAGCACTGGGACTAAACCAGGACTAGAACAGGGCCAAATCAAGTATATGTAAAATAATAAAGACAGCTTTGAAGTGGTGTTTGTGCAAGTGTAAACACACTCTAAATATTCAGACTACACTTTGAACCACACTGAACCATTCCTGATATAGGAGCCATAACTTTATACCTGTAACATGTCTCCTCTTGTCTGTTTCTGTGCAGGGTTCCTGAGCACTGGGGACCAGGCGGCCAAAGGGAACTATGGCCTGTTGGACCAGATCCAGGCCCTGCGCTGGGTCAAAGAAAACATTGCAGCTTTCGGAGGAGACCCAAACCGGGTGACTGTGTTTGGGTCAGGGGCTGGAGCGTCCTGTGTCAGCCTGCTCACGCTGTCACACTACTCTGAGGGTCAGTACCATGCCAGTTTTATTTAGAAAGGACTTCATAGCCGCCCTGCACACACAAGATTTACATTAGAGCTTTAAGGCGCTGTACCTGATTTGTACTCTCTTCAAAAAGTTCATTGTAAACAGTTTGCAGTGGTCCAAAGTTATTCCTCCCTTACCTTATGCATTCTGCGCATCCTAATTATTCACCGCAATGTGACCAGAGCAGAGTTTTGCCATCTCAGTCATGTTAACAAATACTAGCATACTAACAACGCACTTCCTGCTTCTCGCGTTATCATTAGATGCGTACAGTACACAGTCGTCTCATTTTGACCCTAAGAGCTTTTACAATATATCTGTACTGCGGCAAGACACATTTTGCTTAAACACATCCACTTTAATGGAGCTCAACAGTTCTGGGACCAAACATTGTCGGACTAGTTTCCAGGTATTTCCCGGCTGATCTCTAAATGTCATCACATTTTTAAACAATATAATGTCTGTCAGGGTCAGAAATGACTTGGCTTACTTTAAATATCATCCCACTGGTACATAATGTTGCTTGAAACAAGAATTAAATAAGTAAAATCAAGTCACTCAGCCATCTATAGGCTACATGCACTTAGATCCAAACGCTTCAAAAGTTCAAAATAAAAAGCCTGAAATATAATTAAAATAGATACCTTAAAAATGATTTCAAATGAAAACTGAGCATTTTTTTTTCCAATTATTTGCGAGTGCAGATGGAAAGTGACTAATTATACTATACTTATGTTACTGTAGTTTTAGTAGTAGTAGTAGTAGTAGTAGTAGTAGTAGTAGTAGTATTAGTAGACTGCATGGGCTGCTCTGATTGGCCAGAGCACTGAGAAAATGTTAAACAATTTCATTCAGCTTTTGATGGTTTGATTACACAAGTTAAAAGATTGACGTAAATTTCTACTAAAAGTGTTTTAAAAGTAACTCTAGTTGGCCTACTCGTTTTTTCATGTACTTTTCTACTTTTTCTTCAAAAGTACAATAAGAAACTATCTAGAGGTGCACATCACCTGCATGATTCCACAGAAATAGAAGTACAGCATTTCCATAGAAACAAGCAGGAGGAGGAGAGTCAGGTTTGTGAAGAAGCAAGCCCACTCAGAGTAAGGACACATGTTTTTTCTGAAAAAACAAACTAAATTGTAATTGACATTTTAAACCATGTTACTCTACTTTTAGAAGAACACATTTTCAGTCCTCTTTACACCACTGTTTGCTGGTCTAGTCTTTGCACATGTATATATTCCACACCTCAGCAGTTCCAGTAAAGTAGATTAGATTTAAGCATGTGTGAATCCTCCATCTTGGCCCAGTTATGATGACCTTTTGCGCTGACCGATGCACACCCAGCTTTCCCACTGAACGCGCGTGTACTTCTGCTAGCTAACGTTTGCCGCTCTTTAAGCTGATGTGCGGGGATGCTAGCGTGCTCCGTGCTTCACAGCTTTAGCGTGTTAGCTCCTCCGCTCCCTGCCTCCTGACCCGCGGTGTCTTGAATAATGCAGAGACACGGTGCGCTGGCTTCGGGAGCCGTGGATCTGTTTATGCGTGCTAAATATGTGTTGTGTAAGGAAATGAGTGTGCAGCCAAGCTCAGATTTATGCTAAACACAAAGGAGGATGTGGGACCGGCTACATGCTAACGGCAACCAGTTAGCCCATTAAATCAAAGGTGTTTATATAGGTAGATTTTCACTGCAGGGGTGAGGAAATGTTTTGGGCAGGCTTTTAGAAGCATTTCCTTTTAAAGGCCCTGTACCTGATGTTCCTCATGTATTAGAGCAAACTTTTCTTGCCCCAGTACAGATCAGAGTTGTTCAAATCATTTCATATTGTCAACAGAAAGCTTTTGTAACTTGTAGACTTACTTACTGGAGGAAGAGTTACCCAAACCTTTAGTCAAATAAGAATACTGTTACTGCAATAAAAAAAAAAAAAAAATACTACTCAAGTGGGAGTAAAAGTATGCTGCTAGAAAAGTACTCTGTAAAGTACAATTTCTTTAAGTACTGCCCATATCTGGTACAGATATATTGTATAAGCAACTATTGAGTTCAAAATAAATCAGCTGTGTGTAGTATAAAGCATTTAATTGTCCAATAACCAGGAAGTGTGTATTAGCATGCTTGTTGTTGCTATCTTTACAATGATGGCAAAACTATGATCTGGAGAAAGTTGTGAAAAGCGCTTATAAACTCATGGCGGTGAATAATTAGGATGTTTGTAATGCATAAGTTCAGTGAGGAATAACTTTGGATCACTGCAAACCGTTTAAAACAAACAAGTTCTGTTTTTCAGATTTTAAGGCAGTTAAAATCAGGTACAGCACTTTTATCGTCATGTTGAATAATTTGCTCATGATCTGCAAATTTGTGTTTTCATTCCATAAAGGAGAATTTTCTAGAGAGAAATTATTGAGCAGTGAAGAGAAGATGTTTTTTGAAATGTTGAACTTCATAGTAAGTTTACAGTGTGAGTTCAGAGCAGATACACAACAGGCCCACAGGCAGAAGAGGTAGTACTTATTTAAAATTTAAAATACTGATGAAAGTTTTCAGGTTGAGAAGGCTGCATGTGCTGCAGTCATGTGCTCAGAAATTTCTAACAAAATATATACGTCACAGATGCTGCAACCATGAAATGTTAAATGTCTTACAGTTTTAAAGTTACTACAAACATAATTGAACCTGTGTTGCCAGTGCCATTTTCAGTATATGGACAGGCCATTCCTCATGTGAAAGCTCAGAACCTCCAGAATTCACTCTGAGCAGCAGAGGCTGCACTAGCACTGATTCATGATTGTCTGCCGATGCTGGGGTTTAGGCAGTGACCATTCAGATCAGAGAGAGTCCTTTTAGGTTTGGGGTTAGCTGGTGTTTGCCAAAGTCCCCCATGCTGAGAGTTTCACATTGCCACCCCGAATGGGTTGCTTTACTAGTCCAACGCCCATGTATCTGCTGCCCTGTGTTAAACCAGCAGGATTACTGAAACATGCAAATGAAACAGACTCAACTCTGTATGTTTTTGGTGAGAAAATTACATTATAACTGGGACTGCAAGATTAATTGCAATAAAATCAAAATTGAAATTTTAATTGAAGCAAATAGCAAATGTAAAAGGCTTCCACACAAATAAATATCATTATTTTGCCTATAAACAGCTAACCTTGTAGTTTAGAACATGTTCTGAAATGTGATTCTTGTATTAGTTTCCAGTTCATACCTCATGTTCTGTGAACAGAATCCTTTTATTAAAACATAAATTGCAAATCAAATCATGATCACAATGCCTGTCAGTAAAAAATTTCAATACTTTTCCAAAATTGTTCAACCCTAATTGTAACAGCTAAAAATATGTAAAAAACATAACACACAGTAATAAGTCATAATATCCAATAACATGAAACAGTATAAAATAATGTATGTATTAACACTTTTGTCACTTTGCTCTCTAGACCTGTTCCAGCGTGCCATCATCCAGAGTGGTAGTGCGCTGGCCAGCTGGGCGGTCAACTACCAGCCGTACAAATACACCCGTCAGCTGGGCGAGAAGGTGGGCTGCGTGCTGGAGGACAGCTCGGCCCTGGTGGAGTGCCTGAGGGGCCGGAGCTACCGCGAGCTGGTGGAGCAGAACATCGTCCCGGCCAAGTACCACACGGCCTTCGCCCCGGTCATAGATGGAGACGTGATCCCGGATGACCCCCAGATCCTCATGGAGCAGGGGGAGTTCCTCAACTACGACGTGATGCTGGGGGTCAACCAGGGTGAAGGGGTGAAGTTCGTGGAGGGTATCGTGGACTCAGAGGACGGGGTTTCGGCGGAGGACTTCGACTTCAGCGTGTCGGACTTTGTGGACAGTCTGTACGGGTATCCGGAGGGCAGGGACACGCTCAGGGAGAGCATCAGGTGAGGGTTATATGAGGGTCTACTGGGGACGCAAGGGTAATAATTTAAGTAAGGGTAATTTATTTAAGTACAATAATAACAAAAAAGGGCAAGATTACTAAACTAAAAGTACTTAAATATTTGACTGGGATTCTGACGACTACTATAATACACTGGCCAAAACACTTTACATTGCATTTTTCATCTCTTATTCATCCTCTTCACAGATCTAACTCATCACTTGGCCCAGTAGCGTCACCTGCTTGTCTTTATGGAGCTAGACTGTTTAATTTAATTAAAACTTTCTGGGAAAATTACACATCTAAATGTAAACAAGCAGATGACGGACCTACCCCCGGAAGTTACGTAAAAGAGTGTTTCACTGAGATTTTGACAACTATAATGTTATGATCACCATGCAGATATATAAGTTAAATGCCAAACTGTGAAACATTTCAGGCAAAGCCATAACATCTCCATGGAGACAAGCAGGCGTCGGACCCCCCCATCATAAAAGTTGCAGTACACCATTAAATAAATATGCATTTTTACTCTACTGAAGACTGGATCTACAGTTTCACAGTTCAACTCATTGAAGTTAAACAAATGTTTAATTTCATTTAAACACAAAATACTGAAAGAAATGTATAGACACGTTCACGTTATCTCATGTTTCACATTTTACAACTTACACTATTGCAAATGTAAAGACACTACAGGCAGCAGGCTGTATTCGGCCTTTTAAATGATTTATTGTTGTTTCCTCTGAACTGAACTGACAACTGTTATTTTTGTAAGATTCATTATGATTATTAAATACAGCCGTAATGTCATTTTCTCCCCCAGGTTCATGTACACAGACTGGGCAGACAGAGACAACACAGAGACCCGGAGGAAAACCCTGGTGGCACTGTTCACAGATCACCAGTGGGTGGCGCCAGCGGTGGCCACAGCAGACCTGCACGCCCAGTACGGCTCGCCCACCTACTTCTACTCCTTCTACCACCACTGCCAGAGCGACGCTACTCCCCCCTGGGCCGACTCAGCTCACGGAGACGAGGTAATACAACCAGACCAGGCTAAACCAAAATGATGCTTTCCTTTGACAGTGGCATAATTTTCTCTTGAAAAACATACGCTCAATTGGTGAGGTTGTCTCCATCTAAGAGACAAAAATACAAAAATTTCTGGCTCCTCTGTGCTTTTAAAGTCCACACACCTTCACGTTGCTTCTCTGGTGATTTGGCTGCTTAATTTACCTTCACTAACATAATCCGTTAGTCTTGTTTATTTAGCGAGCAGTGCTGCTTAATCAACTAATTCATTCATAAGTGAAATCAAACAGAAAGTTAATGAAAAATTCTTACATATTTAGTTTATTATTTTAAAGACACTTTTTTTGGAATGTGGCATTACAATTATCTATGTTTTATTTGTTCTCATACATGTTGTGTCTTGGTTTTGCTCTGGTTGTGTCCTGGTTTTGTCCTGGTTGTGTCTTGATTTTGCTCTAGTTATGTCCTGGTTGTTTCCTGGTTGTGTCCTTATTGTGTCTTGGATGTGTCCTGATTGAGTCCTGGTTGGGTCCTGGTCTTACCCTAGTTGTGTTCTGGTTGTGTCGTGGTTATATCCTAGTTAGGTCCTGGTTGGATCCTGGTTGCACCCTGTTTTTTCCCTAGTTCTGTCCTGGCTGTTCCCTGGTTGTGTCCTGGTTGTATCCTGGTTGTGTCCTCATCGTTTCCTGGTTGTTCCCTGGATTTATTCTGATTGTGACCTGGTTGTGTCCTGGTTTTGTCCTAGTTGTGTCCTTTTTGTGTCCTGGTCATTTCTTGGTTGTGTCCTGATTGTTCCTTGACCATATCCTGCTTGTGTCCTGGTTGTTCCCTGGTTCTGTCCTGGTTGTTCCCTGGTTCTGTCCTGGTTGTTCCCTGGTTCTGTCCTGGTTGTGTCCTCATCCTGTCCTGGTTGTTCCCTGGTTCTGTCCTGGTTGTTCCCTGGTTCTGTCCTGGTTGTTCCCTGGTTCTGTCCTGGTTGTTCCCTGGTTCTGTCCTGGTTGTGTCCTCATCGTTCCCTGGTCATGTTGTGGTTGTTCCCTGGATTTATCCTGGTTTTGTCCTGGTTGTGTCCTAGTTGTGTCCTGGTAGTTTCCTGGTTGTGTCCTGATTGTGTCCTGATTCTTCCCTGGCCATATCCTGGTTATGTCCTGGTTGTTTCCTGGATTTGTCCTGGTTGTGTCCTGGATTTGTCCTGGTTGTGTCCTGGTTGTGCCCTGGCTGTATCCTGGTTGTGTCCTGGTCCTTCCTGGTTTTGTTCTCGATGTTTTGGATGTGTGCCTTTGCTCCTCCAGCCCAGTTCCTGACCATGGCACAAACACTGGAGCGTGACTAAAGCCCTTTGGGAGCAGGCTCAGTCTACACACAGTTATGTCATACCATTGCACTCACTTCTGCTGGGCACGAAAACAATAAGGAATAAGTGTTTGCCTCCGCAAACGCTATACCCCCTATGTGTATCTACGTGTAAATTATGCATTATTCTGGTGTTTGGAACTACTTTTAGACACTTCCTCTTTGCTATTTCACAGCTTACAATTTTGTAATGCAGCCTTGATTTCTGAGCAAAAACAGCAGTGTTGTCAGAAGATAGCTCAAGGAGAGAAGAGGGCTCTAGGGATTACACTGTTATGATTTTGAATGTGTTATACCGTGGGTGAAAGCTCTTAAAAGGTGATTCAGCAAAACAATAGGACCTATGAAAAGTATTGAATGGCTCTGTTTTCTCTTCTCATAAAGAGGGGCTATTATGGAAAACGTATAAAACATGTTAATATGTTGTTTTCTCAAATGTGTTGCCCCTCTCAGTATTCATGTAGTCATGTCATGTATTTAAAAGAAAAAAAACAATTAGCGGTATCTCAGTGTCCATGAATAATAATGATGATGTTTTTTATTTAGCGTCTTTCAGGATTCTGAAAATACTTTGCATTATTCATGTGCTTAGTGGTGGCAAGCTACAGGTGCCCTGGGGTTGACTGACAGAAGCAGGCTGCCAAACGATGGACCAGCACCAACACTCACACACACACAGCAATGTGTGTGAAGTGTCAGGGTTTGATTCACCAACCTTCTTATTGGTAAACAAGCGCTAACCACTGAGTCACTGCTACTCCACAACCTTCAGAATCTACGAATGCTCCTTTAATAAATAGTGTCCATTTTCCAGCTATGTCCAACCACAGCACAGAATCAGCACAGACAATAATATTTACCCCCTGTCTCCAATAAATGTTCCAGCTGAATGTTTTGCTGTCACCTGAATGTGTGTTTATATATGTGCATTGTTCAAAATCCTTATTCTTTTTAGCGTGGGAAAACTGGCTGTATCCAAGAGTGAAAACCTACGAGGGCGTATGCTAGCATAACATGTTTACAAAATCCTGCATAGAAAATTTCGCTGACGTCCTGTTAAAAGCGCTGAGTCATGCTTAGGCGCAGGCCGCTCCAACTTTCTCATCTGTATAATCAAGCCGAGAGGAATTTACGATATTGAAAGTTTCAGTGTGAACTCTTATGAGGATATGAATTTATGGCCAAATTTGTCGTCAGCTTATGAAAGTGCGTTTATTGGGACCGCGGTGCGTGTGGGGTTGTAGTGGAGGGAGGGGGAGGAGGAGGGAAGGAGGAGGGAGGAAGTGTGGGCGGGTATTCATAACATAGTGGGGACAAGAATCTGTATACAGTGTCAATGAATAGGGACCTTTTGCCTTGTGGGGGCAAAGAAATAAATCCTTCAATATTAGAGGTTGGCAGATCATAAAAAATAGATAATATTGTGAATGTTGTTTTAAAGATATACAAAATTTGAATATCGAGTATAAAGAAGAACAAACTTGTGTGGTAAACTTTTAAAGCCACTGTATGTAACTTTTTAGTCAAAAATAGACTACGATAAAAGCATGGTTTTGTTCCTGTGGATGTGTGTTTATTGCACTGAAAAACTAAGAAAAACAGGCGTCCTTACTGCGAGCAGGCTTGCATCTCCACAAACCTGACTCTTAGGGCCGGGGGAGGGCCTACTCCTGCTTGTTTCCATGGAAATGTTGTTCCTTTGGCTATAGTCTTCCACAGTATGGCATACAACTTGTCTATCTCCATGGAGAATGTTCCGAAGTATGGTGCATGCGGGTGACGTGCCACCTCCAGAAAGTTACATACTGTTCCTTTAAATAAGGGTATAAAGTGACTGTTCTCTGTGCATAATTTAGCAGTTATTTCAAATTTATTTAATACTTAAACCTAAACCAATACAGTTACATTACCTGAGTTGCCAGAGCCTTAACCTGCAGATAGAGACACATACAAGTTTTTCTCATTCTCAGTATATGGACAGGCCATGTCTCATGTGAAAGCTCAGAACCTCCAGAGGCTGCAGAGGCTGCACTAGCACTGATTCATGACTGTCTGCAGATGTTGGGGTTTAGGCAGGGGACATTCAGATCAGAGAGAGTCCTTTTATGTTTAAAGTGATTCTGCGGCTGAGCATGGCATTAAACTTCACCATAAAGACAAGCAGATGATGCCACTGGACCAAGTTACAGGTCAGATGTGAGGAGAGGCGAGCCGGCACACTGTAAAAAATGCATGTTTATACAGTAAAGTGTTTTTTTGTTTTGTTTTGTTTTTTTTCGCAATAATAGCACCTGTAATTTAATACATTTTAGATCACAGATGAATGCTGCTCTGAAACATTCCACATCCTCATGGAGACAAGCAGGTGGAGGAACCCCAACTAGAAAAGTTAAATAGTGCACATTTAATGGTAAGATGTAGGTTAATTTAGGCTATAGGTTATATGTTATATGTAAGTAGTAATTATGGTTAAAGGGGACATATACAAACAGATACAAATTGACATTGTGCCCATAGTTAACACAGAATTGTATTTCAGTAGATTCATGTATGATACAGTAATCCTGCATACGAGGCTTGAGTGCAATGAAAATTTCTGTTTTCACCTACCCCCTATCTCCACCCACTTCTCTGTGCTAACTTCTGATTATTCTTATTGACTCTGTGTAGGAAATCAAAAGTGTCACATAACAATTTCTATCAGTAAAAAAAGGAAATCGGCAGCATGCTTCTGTGAAATGCCAATATGAGGGGGCGGGGCCTCCCAATATCGCAGTTTACAAATAACAAAATGTTACAGATTTAAAGGTGTACTTAATTTTTTTCCCACTCATTTGAGCAGAATGTTTCTTGTCCCAGTACAGATATATTGTCTAAGCAGCTCCTCAGGTCAAAATGAGTCTGCTGCGTGCTGCATCCTATGCAAAAATGCCGGCGTTGATCCTGCCTAGTGAGTGGTGGACCAGCTTCAACGCTTCTTCTGGGTCATGAAAGTTGTGAAAAGCGCTTAGAAACTCATTGCGGTGAATAATGAAATGAACTAGTTCTGTTTTTATGACTTTAAAAATCAGGTGCAGCACCTTTAATAGACGAGCGTGCCAATCTGTCTGGTTAGGATCAGTCTGGATCAAATGGCTGTAAGTGAATGTAATATCCCCACAAAGCGTGGAAACCTCTTGTGTGTGTGTATGTAGTGTTTGATTGGGGTCCAGGGGGAGTGGGACTTGAGTGGATTGTGCAGCTGTGGTTTGGAAACATTACAAAAAGCACATGTGTTTCCAGAGATGCGTCTAGACCAGTGTCAGTCTACTGTGGGAGGGGGAGGGGGCGGGAGGGGTCACGGGAGGTAAGGGAAGGGGGCTGTATGCAGGTCACAGAATAAAGTCATTCGCTAAGCTCAATGAGACCCTTTTCTGTTGTTGCAGTTTTTATTTTCAGAACTGAGTTGGCACTAATACTGCACGTAGTGGGTTAAGAGTTAAAGCGGTAGTATGTAACTTTCTGGGGGTGGAAAGTCACCTGGATGATTCCATGGAAATAAAAAGTTAAAACCAAACTTTGGAACATTCTAGATTCCGTTTATGCCATACTGTGGAATTTTATAGCAAAAGGAACATTTCCATGGAAACAAGCAGGAGGAGGATTTGGGGGTTTGGCTGTTCTGGCAGTGACCCCTCGTCTGACTCCAGAGACACAGCTCCATGTGAGAGGAAACTGTGGACTGTGGGGTGGATCTGATCAGCAAACACTGGTCAGGACATTGTCAAGCCCACAAAACTGACAGTTCTCTCTCTTTCTCCTCTGCCCTCTCCTCCCCTCTTCTGACACTCTCTATTCCCCCCCCCCTCCCCGTCTCGC
This sequence comes from Periophthalmodon schlosseri, assembly GCA_000787095.1. Lineage (NCBI taxonomy): Eukaryota > Metazoa > Chordata > Actinopteri > Gobiiformes > Gobiidae > Periophthalmodon > Periophthalmodon schlosseri. Next base: position 39,653 of record JACM01075750.1, read on the forward strand.
CCTTCTCTCTGTTCCTTTTCCATTTCCTTTCTCGCTCTCTCTCTCTATCTCTCTTTGTATCTCTGACACTCTTTTCTCTACTCACCCTTATCTCTCTTTCTTTGCATCTCTCTCCCTCTCTCTCTGTTTCTTTACCTCTCTCTTCTCTCTTCCCTCTCCCCCTCCCTATCTCTGTTTTTTACCCCCTCTCAACTCTCTCCCTTCCTCTCTTGCTCCTTCCCTCCCCCTCTCTGTCTCTTTACCTCCCTTTCGACTCTCTCCCTCCCTCTCTCGCTCTTCCTCCCTCCCTTTCTCTGTCTCTTTACCCCCCTCTCCACTCTCTCCCTCCTCCTCTCTGTCTCTTTACACTCCTCACCACTCTCTCCTTCCTTCTCTCTCTCTTTACCCCCCTCTCCACTTTCTCCCTCCCTCTCTCTGTCTCTTTACCTCCCTCTCCATTCTCTCCCTCCTCCTCTCTGTCTCTGTACGCCCCCTCTCCACTCTCTCCCTCCTCCTCTCTGTCTCTTTACCCCTCCTCTCCACTCTCCCTCCTTCACCCTCTCTCCACTCTCTCTCTCCCCCTCCCTCCCTCCCTCCCTCAGGTGCCGTACGTGTTTGGCGTGCCCATGGTTGGACCCACTGACCTGTTCAACTGTAACTTCTCGAAGAACGACGTGATGCTGAGCGCCGTGGTCATGACCTACTGGACCAACTTCGCCAAGACCGGGTGAGCTCCTCCTCCTCTGACGACAGACCGACCCACAGATCAGTCGTAAAACCTGTTATGCTATTGACCTTGTTCCTGTGTGCCACGGGCGCTGTCATTATTATTCCAGATTTAGCATCAGGCTGTTGGTCTCTTTATTTATTTATTTATCAGGGACAATGCAGACAAATATACACAAAACAAAGCTAGCAGCTGACGTAGGGCTGGGCGACTTCCCCATGTTGATCGATCGCGATTATCGATTCTATCTTCCATCTTATTGAAAGCATAGACAGGTGGACTTCATATAGATAGAGAGCAAGGTGTCAGGATCACTACAGTTTTTATGTTCTAGTTTTTATACTAGTTTTAGTATCGATTAGTGTCTGAATTTCGATACTTTTGACAACCCTAGACTAGTACTACCCTCCTCTACACACAGTCCCCTTCCTGTGCCGGTGTTTCTAAAAGTGCTGTAGCTCCAGGCAGTAAATGCAGAGCGAGCTATCCGATGGTCTCCCGGGACAGTGGCGTGGGATAACAGGGTCAGAAACGGCAGGAGCAGAGCTGAGCGTAGTTTTCATCTTCAGGAGCTGCACCAAAAGGACTTTTTCATCGCATTTCTGTGGTTCAGCGAGCAAACACTACACAGCACAAAACAGCAAAAAGAAACAAGGCTATACTTTGAGTGTTAAGCGGAGGGGAACACACTATGGGCTTGTATCGATTGAAGCTGGACTGGTTCCTCTGGCTCTAAAGCAATGTTTGCAGCAATACACAATCAGTAGTACTATTGTTAAAGGGGACATAATATATAAACCTAACTTTTATGATTTATTTTAATACATTTTTCAGACCAAGGTTTAGTTTGTTTTCATACCTGACAGTTTGAACTGCTCACTAGCGCTCTTCTTCCTCATGGTCACGTGATGTTGCAGTGACATTTAAACCGGGACGTGGGGACCTTTTTACTCTCACACACCTGGGATACTGTCCTGAAGAAGTCGGACTGCAGATGGCGCTGTCATCCTGCCTCCACTGGTAGAAAACAGCACCAAAACCTTTAAATCAGCTGACCGGACACGTCACAGCAACATCACGTGACCACTCTGAGGAAGACCGCTAAGTGAGCAGTCCAAACTGTCAGGTATGAAAGCAAACAAAACCTTGGTCTGGAAAAAAATGTTTTCAAATAAATTAACGTAAGACCAGATAAACCTCATTGGACGAACTTTTATGAGCTTTTAATCATGTTATAATGGTATTCCTTCATCATTAAAGTGGCTGTACCCGATTTTTGTCCATGTTTTGCAAAATAAGTCTTGCCCCAGTATGGATATATTGTATAAGCGGCTGTTGGGTCAAAATGAGACCGCTGTGTGCTGTCTTATCATAAAGAATTTTATTGTCCGTGAACCAGGAAGTGCGCTGAGCATGCTAGTTGTTGTTAGCTTTTCTGTGACGGCAAAACTCTGCTCTGGCCTCTGAAAGTTGTGAAAAGTGCTAAAAATGTGTTAGAAATGTGAGGAATAACTTGCAACTATGCAAACCATTTAAAAATGAACTAGCTCTTTTTTTCATGTTTTTAGACAGTGAAAATCAGGTACAGCGCCTTTAAGTTACACAGAGTTGTATTTTGAGTATTTTGATTTATTTTATATATATATATATATTTTTT
>JACM01004349.1:0-14570 GCA_000787095.1 Periophthalmodon schlosseri
CGCGCGTAAAGTTGAAACTAAACACATGATATGAACCAAACTCTGTCAAAAAACTTCTCCTCGGTCCTGGTAAAAGCATACTTCCCAAGTAAATGTGGTGTAGTAAATATATTACGTGTGTGCGTAAAGATGCAGAGTCCAAATGAGTCTGCGTAAAATGCAACATAATCATCCTCCTTCACTCAGGTAACTGCAGAGTAAAATCGTAATCAAAACAAAAAGCACGTGCTCCATAGCGCTGCATTTGTTATGAATCGCCATAAACGGAGAAAACAAAAGTGACCTAAGTGCGTGTATGTCCACGTGAGCTTCAGCTGTGCGCTCTGTTCATTTGCGCATTAGTTTTGAGTTATAACTAAACAGACATCACATAGTCTACATATTTTTAATAAAGGAATTATAATCATAACATGATTAAAAGCTTGAATAATATTTTTGCTTTATATTTGCCATTTATTTACACTTCAAAAAATGGTTGGAGTAAAAATGAGATGTAGTGCTTCTATTTAATCTTTAAATGGCTCTTTTTAACAATAGTTACTTTTATATGTTATTGTAAATGTGAAACAAGCATCTATTGTTCAGCTTGTTTTTAGACTAATATCTGTGGGGGAGAAGTCTTTATTATGAGGAGCCTCCATAATCTCCTCTATTAATGGGACACACTGGATTTTGTGTCTCTATTAATGGACACACTGGATTTTGTGTTCTGTTAAAGTGTTTAAAACATTTACTACTTTGATATTTGATTTTTGTTTCTAAATCTAATGAAAAAACATGTAGTGGCTTACATGGAGTTGTTAGAACAATTAAGTGTTGAATTTGTTTTCATATTTTCATATTGTTCGTCAGTATTTTGTACAGTTGCACACATATCTTATTTGTAAATAAATTCAACTGTTTACTGAAGACCTTTTCATTGTTCAAATGGCAAATATTCGCTCGTAGGCTAATAATAGCCTCATCATAATAACATAGTTATTGAATTTATGATTAGGCATCGTTACAACTCCCTTCAAAGGATAGTTCTAATTTCCATCGATTTATTGTCCCCCCCAGACCAAACGGAGAGTTTCGCCCCTGCTTCTGGGTAATTAGAGGTGTGGTTAAGGTGAGCTGTGGTTCGCTGGAGAGGAGCCGGAGGAGGTTGAGGCGTGGTCCTGCATATTAACTTAATTTCTTGCCTTTGCGTTACATAGTGACAAAACTGGCTGATGATTTGATTTGATTGAAGTCATTAGAATTTTCTCCACTTAATTCAGTTGAAAGTGGAAGGCATATTAAATGTCATTTTATTATATTTTAAGTGTGATTTAAACTGATATAAACAGTTTCACTCTTATTACTTTTGAATACTATTCCTATTGTTTTCATTACATTATATGCAAGTACGACGTTGGCAGTTGCATTATACTTGGCTACAAAATGCTGCTGTTTAAAAAAAAAAAAAAAAAAAAGTTTATAGTAAGAGGTACAGACTGAGCATGTCACAAATTTGCTCAGTACCTGATTTTTGACTGTCTTAAAAACGTAAACAAAACTAAACTAGTTTATTTTAAACAGTTTGCTGTGGTCCAAAGTTATTCCTCATTTACCTTATGCATTCTGAGCATCCTAATTATCCACAGCGATGAGTTTATTAGCGCTTTTCACAACATCCTGAGGCCGGAGTGGAGTTTTGCTGCTAACAACAACTAGCATGCTAACCGTGCACTTACTGATTATCAGTAGAACAATTACAATTAGATGCAGATAGTACACAGTGGACTTATTTGGACGTCATGAGCTGTTTGTACAATATAAACGTACTGGGGCAAGACAGGTTTTCTTCAAATACATATAAAAAAAAACATCAGGGACTTTAAACGCAATATTAATAACGAAGGAGGTCTGGTACTGGAATGATAGCCAAGCTGCCACTGTGTATGATAAGTATCAGATCTGCCGTAACCATAGGCTTATTTCAAAGACTCTGAGCCCCGCTGCATCTGCTGTCTTGCCTTTTTCATCTGCTCATATGTAGAGATATGCCAAAGAGCTGCACGATCCCGAAAACAGCTTTTGTCTTACCCATGAGAGGTCTGCACTGATGATCTATTAGCAACAAATACACCAAAACTGCACGGCAATAGCTTTCTTCCAAGGTTTAGCTTCAAGGCCTTTAAGCGAAATATCACCCGTTAGCAAAGTGCTTTCAGAAACATGGAAAAAGTTCAAGTGCAAGTAGGGAGGAAGATGCAAAGTGGCATGCAAATTCAGTTGAAGGATATAAAGAGGGACAGAAAGACAGGAGCTTTTATGTGGCTTGTAAAATGACAAAGTGCTGCGGAGAGAGGAGAGATGGAAACAAAGTGATAAGATGGGACAGGTACAGCTTTGTGAGTGTACGTCACCAAAAAGACAAGCTCCTCCGTCAAACTATTATAGGGAGACCTTATACCTGAATGTAAACTGGCTATATATTTCCCTATATTACACACAACTGACTGTTGTGAGCTTCAAGCCATGTTAGAATGTTGTTCCCTCATCAAAAACATACCCAAAGTTGTGTTTTGTTGTCATGTTTGAGTAACCCTTTATTATTAGTCTGTCTACATCTCCAAAGCTCAAAATGCTCTGTTCCACCTTGTGATGTCATGAAGCTGTTTTCAAGTTAACAGCTCCTTTTATCTTTTGTTTAGTAGAGATTGGCAAATCCAGGGCTGAAATGATCAAAATGATTCCAGTGAAGGTGTATGGAGTTTAAAAACACAGTGGAGCACTTCCTGTATTACCACATGACATGACAATGCAGAACAGAGTGTTTTCAGTTTGAGAGAAAAACCTTCCTGTATACCACATGACATGACAATGCAGAACAGAGTGTTTTCAGTTTGAGAGAAAAACTCAGCCTAATTATGCAGGGTTTGTGTGTTAAACATGTGTGAATGAAACAAAACACAACTCCAGGTATGTTTTTGATGAGCAAGAGACATAACTTAGAACAGAAAATAGCATAATATGGGCCCTTTAAATATCAGGATTTGTTTAGCTCAATCATTTCACAAAACTGTAACTTAAGAACAATATCCTACTTATACAGCAACGTGAAGATATTGATGAATGGCACATTTTGGTACGTGTAGTGACTGCTTACCTCATATACAAGGCAGATAATTTTAAAGCCAAATCTACCCAAATCAAAAATACCTGATTTTCAAGGCAGTGTAAATGGTAAATGGTCACATATTACATTTTATATAGCACTTTTCCATCTTCAAGGCACTCAAAGCACTTTACATCAAGGAACCACTTACCCACTCACACACATTCATACACCATGTCGGGAGTGGGATTCAAACCGTCAACCTTCGGCTCAGTGGACAAACGCTTTACCAAGTGTAATTTGTAAATAACAATGGCGCAAATCTCCTAAAAGTGAACCTACAAAATGAATTCAACAAACATGAAACAGACGTTGTTGCGTGTGAAATCAAATACGCGATCCGTTTTCCTCCAGGAGCATTGTCATTTATATATTGAGTTTATGTACATGCTGAGACGTGTGCAGGCAGTATTGATGTTCCGCTGTTTACCGTGAAAACAAACAGTAGTCCATTATTCATGTGGCCCCACTAACAAGACACACAACTGCGACAGGGAAAATGCCATTTGTCTGCTAGATCCCATAAGTACATTTACACATATATAAATATCCAAACACACACTGCACCGGGGCGTACAGCTGTGTACAAATGAAAGGGTCATATCTTGTTTTTAGCTAAATGTTTGCAACTTTCAGAATACCCGATACCGTCTGTTCTTGAAAGCTGAATAGGGTTAGGAACTGCTGCATACTGCTGCTGTGTCACTGGGAAAGACTCTTCACGCACCTTGCATCATCCAGTGTCCATGTACAGTGGTATATGAATGAGAGCGTTTGTGACAGCAAATGGGGCGACAGATGCAAATTAACCCATGGATACAATTTAGCGTGTTCACAGCCTGTCTGTCATGTATGCTCATTAACATTCACTGTCTCCAAAAAGGTGGTAAAATAACCTCATTAACCTAAAAAATAATTGCATCAGGTCAATTCTCCAGCTATTTATCTGGTTCAAGATCAGAAGCTCCTGACAGGTTGCCCAATGGCTTTGAAGGAAGGGCCAAATGCATAATATAAAGCCTAAATCCATGCTAACGTCAACTTGCATGCTAACAGTGCACTTCCTGATTATCGGACAGTAAAACGCTTTATAATTAGATAAACCCTGAGTCCACGGTTCTCTGACATTTCACACCAAGTACAGCCACATCTGGCTTTTCCAAGCAGCACCAGGACAGAGACCAAATTTGGACTAAATCTGGACTAGGACTAAGTTTGTACCAACCAGGACCAAGCCCGAATCTAAACCAGAAGTAAAACTAGAACTAGAATTAGACCCAATTCAACTAGAAGAAGTCAAAAATTGCAAAAGACGTACCACCAATATTACCTGAACCACAGTTTGAAAAGCATTTACCTTTGCACTTCCAAGACAGACTGACTCACTAATGTAAAAATATAAAATTGAATTAAAGAAGTATAACAGGCAATTATTCTAAACTGTTTACTTGCCACAACACAATTAATAGCATTTAGCGGGGGGTTCTTGCTCACTTCCTGCGAGGCGACTCCTATAGGGAAGCCAGCAGTGCGTACGGATGAGAAATGGCAGCAGAGAGGAAGCTGTTTGGAACACTAATCAATACGGTTAAAGCACACACAAAGTAACACTGCTGCAGCTGAGGCCTATCGCACATATGTATAGAAATGCAAGATTATTTTTATAGCGTTAAAAGCAGATCACTTTCCTCCATGTGAATATTCATGAGCACCTGTTTGCCAAAACCTGTATCAGACGCGAGGGAGCAGAATGTGTAACAAGCAGAAAATAGATGGAGAATGGTATGCAATAAGTATTATATCAAACAACTAAAGCCATGCCCTCTATGTACCTGTCAAATGAACCCAGTCAAACTTAGACAGGGCGGATTATGATATGGGAGAAGGTTAATTGTGTTCCACATTATGGCCAAGTGGTAGCACATAAGCTCGGTGCTGGTAGTAGTGTAGTGGGATCCAAATGGCTCTGACAATTTGCTGAATGTCTCTTCAATTCTATTTCATGCTGCTTATAGTCCTGTTAAATATACTCCACCAGCCAACAAAATCCTAAAACCTTTTTCTGCCAGCAACCCTTTTTTTATCAGGTGCCACATCAGGTGCCATGTCAGGTGCCACGTCAGGTGCCACAAATATCTGGCAGGTGCCATGTCAGGTGCCATAAATATCTGGCAGGTGCCACGTCAGGTGCCACAAATACCTGGCAGGTGCCAGAAATACCTGGCAGGTCCAATGTCAGGTGCCACAAATACTGCAGGTGACAAAAAATGTCACAGCTGTTCCATGGCACCTGCCACTGTCAGAAAATGAGCCTGCTGTCACCTCTGGGGACCCCTGAGAATCTTGGGTGGGAACCTGGATCTATAATAAGAGCTGGATAAGACGTTCCCCCTCTGTCCCGTGTGAGGTCGACTAGTGGCCACTAGGTACTGCAGCTCCCAGGATTTTGGGTCCAGAAAGAATTTCCCCATAGAGCATTTTTTGGGAATTCAAACTGCCCGTGTTTGGCTGACAGGGCATCCACAGCTTTCACAAAGGTTGGATTTTATAGGGATTCTTCTGTATTTTCACAACATGAACACTTAAAAATGTTAAGCCCCGCTCTAGCTGATTGGTTAGAACTGATCACACGGTACATGTTTCTGACAACACATGGTGGGAGGCGTAGCCCATATTGAGGAAGTAATGTGGAAGTATTTTTGCACCCTTGTGTCAATGAGCACAGAACAACAATATGACGCCATCTTGGATTCACCTTCCAGATTTTATTATACTTCCACGGTTGGTTTATCGATGACCAACAAAATGACCAACCAACCAACAAACTATTTACCAACAATCTCCTTAAAGAAATGAATTCATTGCATAATGGATCAAATTTGACCCATCTTTCAATGTCGCTGGGGCAGCCTGTCAGGAACAGTGGGTGCTGCAGTGCAGCAGATCGTGTTGCCAGAACTGGAGCTAGGCTGGAGGATTTTACCTATTGTGCATGTTTTGGATTGGTGTGGGAAACCGGAGTGCCCACAGGAAACCCACACAGACACAGGGAGAAATATGCAAACTCTGCACAGAAAAGCCTGGGCGTCAACTACCCAACAAACAAACCAACAATAAATCAACCAACAAGCAAAAAGTAAAAAATAAAATCCATAAACCAGTCAACAAATAAACTAAAATCCAAAAACAAACACTAAACATCAAACTAGTCAAGCAACTAACAAACCAATCAACAGTCCAACTATCCAACTATGACCAACTATTTCTTTCATCTCTCCTTTTTTTTTAACCAATTGTCATATTTAAACTCCGGAGTCTTTCAGTGACGATAGTTGAGCTTTATAGCACATTGTTATGAACAGAACTGAATAATGGCGAAAACCCTGACTCTTAGAAAAATGTAAACACATTATGAAGTACTCAAAACACAAGCACTAAGTAGCTCTACCCACACATCAAAATTCCACCAATGTTCAACAGCAATCATTTCACAATCCTTTTTCTCAGCGGGAGGCCTTTTATCACAAGCGCTAGACAAGCTTTGTTGGATATCGTAGTGTTTTTTTTCCCCCATTTCTGTTCAGTGGAAGTGACAAATCTTACTTATCTTTTCTTTGGTCTGCTGCACTGTGTTGGCATGACTGATTTTGTTTTGATACCCTTTTATAACAGTTTAACCATAATCTAACCCTTTGTTCATTCATCTTCAACACTCAAAAATAGTTTAGGCCATTGCTTCAGCCTGTATACCCAAATCTGTAAACCTAAAATAGATTTTTTTTTTGGTAGTGACCAGCATCTGTGCTAAGAGATGGAATAGTCCGCTGGTTTGGAAACCTGACTGTCAAGTATAAATAGCAGATCCTTAGACTGGTCAAACTGGCTGGTAACATCATGAGTGAACATGAACAGTTGTGAGACAGGCTCTGAAGATCATCAGAGATCCCCTCATGTGCTCAACACACACTATGATCTCCGTCTGGGAGGAGATACAGGGTTCCTTTATGTAAAAATAACAGGTATAAAAACTTGGTTGTTTGCCCCAGTCCATAAAACAGATTAAACATGGACTGTTTGTGCAGACGTGTGGAACCTGAGTGTCTGTACATTGCCCAGTTCTTTTTGTCTTTTGTTATGTCATGTCATTTCTGTATGTTAATGTTATTGACCCATGCTCCAAGACAAATTTCTCCATGAGGATCGAAAACAAGCGAAACCTGAAACTGAACCTGATTTATGTTACATTAATATGCCTTTTTTTGTTTAGTAAGCTTTATAATTGAAAGAAACCAAGGCAAGGCAAGTTTATTTGTAAAGCACAATTTGTACACAAAGTAATTCAAAGTGCTTTACAGACTAAGAAAGACATTAAAACCACAATACAACAAATCAAAACATAATCATAAATAATCATCATAAAATGAACATTAAAAGAGAAGAGTGCAGAATAAAAACCTTTCAGTCATATGCACAGCTAAACAGAACTGTATTGAGCCTGGATTTAAACATTGTTAAAGTAGAGGCCTGTCTCACATCTTCAGGAAGACTGTTCCAGGTTTTAGCTGCATAAAACTGAAACGCTGATTCCCCATCTTTAGTCCTGACTCTGGGCACCAGCAGGAGGCCGGTCCCTGAAGTCGAGTGCATTCATATGGCACTAACATGTGGGAGAACTCTGGGCACAGCAGGAGGCCGGTCCCTGAAGTCGAGTGCATTCATATGGCACTAACATGTGGGAGATGTACTTTGGTGCTAGGCCATGGAGAGCTGCTTTAAAGTCTATTCTCTGAGCCACAGGAGCCAGTGCAGAGACCTGAGCACAGGACTTCTCGTACTTCCTGGTTCTAGTCAGGACCCGAGCAGCAGTGTTCTGGATGTACTGCTGCTGTCTTAACGCTCGTTTGGAGAGACCAGTGAGCAGGACGTTACAGTAGTCTAACCTACTGGAGACAAATGCATGGATAAGTCTTTCCAAGTCTGGTTTTGACAGTAAACCTTTGATTTTTGCAATGTTTTTTAGATGGTAAAAAGCTGCAGATGTTATTGATTTGATGTGGCTGTTAAAGTTCAAGTCTGAGGCCATTATTACCCCTAGATTTCTAGCCTGATTTGAAGGTTTTAGAGAGAGAGAGAGAATGGAGGTGACCAACATTGAGAACAACACTGATCATTAAAAATACCACAAATATATCCCCTGTATCTTGACTTAGCATAGCATTTTACTAGCATCTTTGAATTAAATGTTTCCCTTGGCGCACCACGCGACATCCACCCACAACAATACTAGTAAACTCTGCCATTCAGAACGCTCTCCCTGTCTCTATGTACGTCATATCCAGCTGACACAAAAGCTTTGATACCTCCCCCACCATCTCTTTCCAATCCCATCTTTTTTTTTCAGAGGCCAATTCTCCCCAGGCGCTTCCACATCACAGGGAAACATCTCCGCTCTCCTGCCTCTCCTTTCTCCATATGACACCGACACAGGCGCGCAAACACAGAGGAAGCCATGAGTCGGGTTAAGCCTGCGGGTTATTGTGGCGATGGGGTTGAATGGATGATGGTCAGATAACTCCATTGTGTGTTATGTATGTCCATGTCTGTGAAGGATGGAGGGAGGGGTGGAGAGAGAGAGAGAGAGAGAGAGGGGAGGGGGGATGAATGAGAAGAAGAAATGCATTGACAGAAGTTGACAATATAAGGAGGAGAGAGCGGTCTAAGAAATTTGAATGTGGGGGTGTGCAGGCCTGGTAATTCAATGCACTTTAAGATGAGAGTCTGCACTGTATGAACTGAAGAGGACAATATGTATGTAGAGATATGCCATATATGGAACTATGCAATTAAAGCTGGAGTGTGTCACTTTCAGATTGTGAAAGGAGGAAGTAGGTCCCATATTTAAATAGGTAGGAACATATAGAGTATTCAAATATATGCGTGAATTTTTGGACATGTACACAGCTTTAGAACAGCTTTTTCTGATGGCAAAGTAAAGCAGAAAACATGGGCGACAGTAGCTCAGTTGGTAGAGCGTTCCAAAGGTTGGCGGTTCAAATCCCGCTAAACAACATTGGTAGAGTGGTCAGATCTGCTGTCACTGTGTCCTTGGGCAAGACACTTAACCCACCTTGCCCCCCATGTCTGTGTACACGGGTGTATGAATGTGTGAGTGAATGGGTGGGTGGTTCCTTGAAGGTGGAAATGTGCCATATAAAAATGTGACCATTGACCATTTGCCATTTTTTAAATTACAAAAATAAAGTTAAAGTTAAAAATTAAAATAAAGTTAAAAAATAACTTAAAGTGGGGTTATTACACACATATTTAACATTTGCGTCACCATGTTCCCTTTTATTGTTTTGAAAATGCTATAATGGCAGAAAACAATGTATTAAAATGTTTAATTAGTTTCAGTTTTGTTTTTGCCGTTCTGAGTCTCCCCTCCCTTTGCTCCCCGTGTTAAGTCACTCCCCCTTCAGAGCGCTATCCCAACACAATTGTTGTGTACTCTGCTAATAACACTACTGCACATAGCATCAGGTTTGTGAAGTTGTAGTTTATTGTTTTGTAGCCTGCTTTTGTAGATTGATGAAAAATTTCGAATAGTGCCTGGGAGAGATCGCTATATTACTCAAACATGCACAGGTGACATATATAACCAGTGCAGGCGAGATTTTGAGTAGAGATTAATGTTATAACATGTTCCAAAAAGCTCCAAAAAGTTCATTTTTGCATAATAGCGTTAAAAATAGGTATACTTTTTGCATAGGATCAGAGAGCAGATATAATTATGCTCATAATCAAAAATAACTATCTAAGTCAAATCTTTGATCTATTTTCTAATCTTATAGAAACATAAATGAGTAAAGGTACAGTGCAATGGCCTGGACGCGAGCTCCAGTGCTGCTAAGCTAACAGTGGGAAATGGACAGTGCAGAAGGCAGAGGTTTGTGACCATTACATTAGCCTGAGCGCTAGTCTCCCTCCAGCTCTATTAGCATATCATTAGAAAACATCTGAACCCACAGATGTTGGACTTTAGCCTGGCAGGCTCGCTGTGCAGGCAGCACACTCACATACAGACACCCAGTAAATCTAGTGCACCCTCTTTCTCACACTCAAATCCCAGATGTTCAGTGCTGGCCCATGGCACTGGAGTCAACTGTGCTCAGAGTCACTGCACCACATACTCAGCCATCTTTAAATATATGTGTGTTGACCTATGTGACTGATGTGATTGTTGCTGGGGCTACAATTCACAGGGTCCCTCAAAATTTGAAATGATACGCAATACATGGCTCTCAAGACCTATGTAACGCCCATAAATTGACCTCTGAAACTGGGAAAAGTATCCTATACTACACCTATAATATCTCAGTGTGGCGATACTGTGATGATCAGTCTATTGCGTATGATACAATAAATCTATATTATTCAAGAAACAAACTGACTTTTACAATGGTATTAAACTGTGTAAACTAGCACAATTGTCTTTTAAAAATTAAGTGGTCTTTATAATTTGCAAATGAGCAAATTACCAAATATACTTATGTGCCTTGCCTAAGGACACAACAACATTAGCGCCCCACTGTGGCACCTGTATTCCCAGCAGTGTCCCATCAAAGTACTAACCAGTCCGAGATCGAAATCAGGCTTTTGACCACAGAATTACCAATTTGAAACAAAACATACTACTTTAAATGATTAAAACTAGTACTGAAACCTATGGATATAACTATATAATGTTAGCATCTGCTTCAGGTAAATTAGCATGGCAGGACTGAGCAGGTCCTATTTGAACGCAGATATATGTATGTGTGTGTATAGTCTGTGCAGTTATGTTATTAGAGCTGTTTGCGGCCATCTGCCAGCCTGTGGGGACCGGCCTGTCTCTGATCTGTCACACACACACACACACCCTCACACACACATACACACACACACACTGCAGTTAGCTTGGCCTGCCAGGATCCAGCCACGGCGTTTAGACAAGGTGTGTGTAGATCCAGGACTACTGCGCAAGACGGTCATCATTATCCGACAGCAGCCTGGGGACAACGTTTAATAGTTTGGGCAGGTAGCCAAGTCAGGCAACTAGCTTAGCATTAGCCTGCAGCTCCCTCCCCACCAGGATTACTAAAGAACAGCCAGGACATCTCCAAACAAGTGCAGATGCAGGAGCAGATTGTGTGCTGTCCCGTGGTGCAAACTGGGAATTTTTAAGAGGGATTTCAAACATGAGATTTGTGCAAATATTGTCAAGGACCGCTGGGTTATTTCATTGGTTTCTCAGTGGTATAACAAACAACACGTAATGCAACCTTCTCAGCTAAAATGTCTTTGTCAATATAACACAATAGTAGTAAAAGAGCAAGGCTTTAAAATGGATGTTTCTATAACGTTTAGTCTGGACAAAAAACACGAAAGTGCTTGTAGAAAACAACATTCCATTTCAATAATCCGTCTTTTTAAAGTGAACTTTTCCCATTAGATCTATACTACAACTACAACAACAACAGCCCCTTTTCAAACACTAAATAATTTCATCGTCTTTAAAGGTGAACTATAACTTTTCTGTCTCGATAGATGTTATTGCGTTGCCTGGAGTGTTCCTCAGTATGGCATTTTACCAGTGGCAGAAGGTAATAAAGTAAAAGTAGTAAAGTACTGTACTTTTTTAGGTATCTGTACTTTACTTAAGTGCATTTTACAGTGGATACTTTTTAATTTTTACCATGTTCATGGTAACATCATGACTTTCTTTCAGCTTTGAGCAGTGGTACTTTTCATATGATTTGAGGGGTTATTTTTACCATGTTCATGGTAACATCATGACTCAAGTTTTCGAGTTCAAGCTTCAGCTTTGAGCAAGCAAAAATAAATAAACAAAATTCAAGAAAAATTAAGACATTGATTCATATTGTTATGACAGACCAAAATCTGTATCATTTTAATAAATATCACTACATTTAACACTTTAACAAATGAACAACACTTGTGTGAAATACAAACTTTTACTTAAATACTTTTACTTTAAGTAGATTTTTTCATGTGACACTTTTTTACTTGAGTAACTTTTGACTTCTGTATCTGTACTTTTAAGTAACACAACTGAGTACTTCAACCACCACTGCATGTTACTTATCGAGCTCCGTGACCACCAGGCCAAGTTACAGGTCAGATCTGTGGAGTTGACCCCACGCACAGTAAGAATGCATGTTATTTAAGATATTTTTGAACTATAAATCCACTTGCAATGAAATAAATGCAAGGTATGATTAATGGCACACTATGGAACATTCCAGAGGTAATGACATCTCTATGCAGACCCTCCACCAGAAAAGTTACACAGTGCATCTTTAATTCTGGTCTATGGTCATACTGATTTTGTCATTATTTCAGCCATATTAGCGTGTACTTAAGAGTCACTGTTGGCATAATCTGGACAGTCGTTTAGACAGTGGAGCCTTTAAGCAGAAGAGTTGAACTAGTTAAGTCAATCAGCACTGTAATCTGCATATTTCTAATTTGTCACACTTACTGTCTGCTCTTCTGTGTATTCTATAAACTCTGTGCACAACAGCGCCCGGCAACCTCACTGTTGGCATCACTACTTCCTGTCCAAATTTATCTCTGTGAGGTTTTTGCCGAGTCACACTAAAATGAATAAATATTTAAAGATGAGGCAGTGGACGGGGAGCTGTGTGTGGATGTCACTGACAACATGTTAAACACTACACAAAGAAAATGAACACTTCACCAAAGGACTGTTCTGTGTTTAGAAAGAAAGGTGTTTGTGTCTCAGTGCTAACGCTAATGCTAATTTTGAGGCATAATAAATATTAAAATGACACCACAAACTGAAGTATTCTACATGTAAAAATAATCAGGTAGTCTTTATTTGAATTAATTTGAATTTGAGTTGATTGTTTATTTTATGCTTTCAAATTTGACTGTTAGCTTTGAGACACAGTGGGCTAGTTAACATGCCGCTGTTCAAGGAGCCTATTGGTCTCTGACTCTTATTACTTTAGAATTATCTCTGAAAATGCAAGAGCCATCAATAACCACGTGACCTGACAAGTGGACAGCTCAATAAACAAAGCCCTTAACAAGAATGTGTCTGTGTAATCGTCTGCCTCAAAACTCAAGTATTTTAGAATGAGTCTGAACTTTCTCATTATTACTGTCGGCTTGTTGTAATGATATGTAAATTTAAATGGCTTTTCTACTCATTTGGCATTGCAATATAAAATAAAAAGTTGTTTGTTGACTCCACAATCTGTGACGTTGTGTTTTCCAAATATTGCAATATTCCTAGTTTTAAGATATATACAGTAAAAACATAATTGCTTCATAATTGCTATTTCATTGAATTTGCTGCTTTTTTCTGTGTATTTTGTATCTGCCAGTTCTGTTGTGTTGATTACCCATGTCATTGATTTTCTCTCATGACATAACTGTTGCAACTAACCAGGCTTTTTATTTCACTTACCATAACCAAAACCAGAAACACTTTGTAATAAGTAAGGGTTGAAAGTTAGGGTATGAAGTAAGGAGAATTAAAGTACTTCATTCAGTGGGATAATACCTCTTGTAAATATACATTATAGCTTTACACCAATCAAGAAGTGATTTTGGCAGAAAAATTGAAAAAAATATATTGAAAATTACAGGAAGTAAATAGTTCTATAACATATTGATGACATCACATTAGGGAGAATTCTATCCAAAAGTTAAACCTGGTTTACAGTCCAGCGTCAAGCCCGTCCTGACACAGACCCGAACCATACGAGCTTCTACGGCGCTCATCAGGGTCCAGGTGCATCGTAGGAATCCAAACAATTCCATTTACATTCATTATTTATTATTTATTTACTGTGACAATAAACATCATATGAGGCTCATATTCAGACATTTCTGTGCCAAACTTGAGCTGTTGTTATTCAGTCTGTATTGTCTTAGTGGATCAACCAATCACAGCCCTTGCGTTCAGCGGAAATTCGGCATGTAGTAACTTTTCGGCCGAGGTGCACGTACACAGCACGCACACGGCACAGCAAACACCGCCAGCTTTCTGACTGGATGTCAGTAGTGTCAGGGAGCTGTGCAGCACATGGAACAGATTTGACACTGGATCATAAACCAGCCTTTAGGCACAGTTTACACGTAAGAAACAAAATAAAGGTGTTTTCTCATCTTTTTATTTGTCAAATTATCATTCTGTTTACATTACGAGTTTTGGCCCAGTGTTCTCTACACCATGGCTGCTATAGGCAGTAATGAATGAATGAATTCCCTAATTCCCTGATGACATAATGTCCAATCAGGAAACACAATTTAAACCTAAAAGTGGGAAAAAAGCCAAACCTTAACCATTGATCTTAACAGTGTTTTTTTAAGTAGTTACTAAGTTTGACTTATA
>KN480455.1:5544-36658 GCA_000787095.1 Periophthalmodon schlosseri
CCTACAGACAGGAGGAGGGTGGGTTAGGAGAAAGAAAGGAGAGGGGGAGAGAGGGCATAGCATCAGAAATGTGTGAAACAGCGTAGAAGATAACTGCCTATACCAGCGTTTGGCATTTCGAAAACGTCTATAATGAAAACTATATAAACACTGCAAAAATAAAGATATATTTTGGCACTTTTTTGGTTATTTCGCTGAAGTCCGATCACTTTTTGTGCCTTAAGGACACATGCAAAATTAAACTGAGTCTATAATGAAAACTATATAAACACTGCAAAAATAAAGATATATTTTGGCACTTTTTTGGTTATTTCGCTGAAGTCCGATCACTTTTTGTGCCTTAATTGAATTGACTTTTACAGGCACGTTTGAGCACTCTTTTGATGTACTGCCACATTACTGTCTAAACACTGTCATCGGGAAAATAAATAAAAATAAAGATATTATTTTTGTCAACGTCGCACATTCAGTATTGTAATTATTACCACAGATGGAAAAGAGATCATTCAGACTGGGTTTTTGGCAGTAGCACGAATAGATGGTAGTGGTATCCAAAGTAGTAGTGGTGACCGTAGTAGTAGTAGTAGTAGTAATAGTAATAGTAGTAGTAGTAGTAGTAGTAGTAGTAGTAGTAGTAGTAGTGGTGGTGACCTATTCTGCAAAAGTGACGTCAAAGCTTTTAACCATGCTATAGTTGTTTCCCTTCACCATTTACTCACCCAAAGTTGTATGTGGAGTGATTTTTATCAATCTTTAATCACTTATTTTCAAGACGCCATTTTGCCGATCAACAACCGTTTTCACCGCCACCAGTACACGCCCACTGTGACGTACTTACTTCATCCTCCAATTTTACTTTCTTAATCGGTCATTCGCATTGGATTCGGCAGCTTCGCGTAGCCATTTTTGGTACAAATGAAAAAAATCCGCTGCTCGCTAGCGTGATCTGGAGATACGCAAAGGACGGGGCGACAACTTCGCGGCTCTTTGCTGCGATGATGTTTACGACAACCTGAGCTCCCACTGGGCACCGCAGTTTTTTAAAACAGAAATCAGCGGACTTGTTTCTTTTAGATGAATATTGCGATTTAAAATGTGCAAATTATAACATAATGAACCACGAGTGCCATAGATTATAGCTACAGAGCAGACACAAGCACAATAGATCTGCTTTAAAGTCAAAGCTGTAGAAGTTTGGTGCTGCTCTCTTCTCTGTACTCTTCTCTGTAGATTCACTTCCACTTGTTAGATCACATAGAGGTTTGCCCCTGTCCCATGAGGCCGCTCCTCCCTCTCCTCCCCCTCTTCCCTCTCCTCCTCTCCTCCTTCTCCCTCCAGCGATGCCTCTTCTTCAAAAGACAATATGGCCGCCGCTCCCTTTAGCCTGTCTGCTTTTATTTAGCTCCCTCCGTACAGCTTGTTTAACGCCATTAATCAGAAGTCAATATGAGATGTGGTGAGGCTCCATGTTCTCTTTGAGATGAACCAAGCCACAACAGGCAGAGCAAAGACCAATATAAACTAAGAATCTTTTGAAATTTTGAGGAATTTTTGTTTTGAATTGTAAATTTCTCGGGCAACAATCCTAATTTCTCAACCCATGGATATTTTTGGTTAGTTTAGATTTATGGGCAAGTATTACAGGGACTGAAATTGTACTGGACACTTCCTAGGGACCTTGTTCTTTGCAGCATCATCAACATGTCCTGGGGTATGAAGCTAACTAAAGGGACTGCTCTGTTTTAATTTATCTGACCATAAAGAGCTGACTTAGCTGGAACTACAACAGGGGAGCTGATCTGTGCTCTCAAATAACATTACAGTCACACGCTAGCTAGCATTAGCCAACAGTTTTTCAGTTAGTCTCTCTCACCTTTTCAAAATCAAAATCAAACACCTACATGGGATCATTTCGCTTGTTTTCTTGAGTTTCCAGACAATCTAAAAAAAAAAAATTATTATCTTATTCGCTAATGTGTGCACTGCGTCACCACGGTAACTGCTGAACATTATACCATAGACATACATGCAGAACCCCACTGTGTGATGTCACTGCAAATCAGGCAACTCCTTCAATATTAGATCAAGGACAAGATATGGATTAATTCTGCAAAGGTTCCGGTTGAGGTTAGGGTTAAGCCAGTAGTGTCTATGGTTAAGGTTAAGAACAGCCTCAAATTGAATGTAAGTCCATGTAAGGTCCCCAAGAAGCACGGAAACCCAACATGTGTGCACTGATGGACTTCACTGACGATGCATTACTGTTTTAATTAGAGGCTCTATAATGTGAAACCATACATATTCTAATTATGAAGACTTTGATCCTGGTACTGACTTTGACTCTTTGCTGCTGGGGCAACCTGTCAGGAGGAGTGGGCCCCTGAGGTCCATCTCCAGGTCTTGAGCAAGTCTCGGTGAGGACGACCTGAGCTGGAGGATTTGACCTGTGGTGCATTTTTGGGGTTGATGGGGTGAAACCGGAGAACCCAGGCGAAACCCACATAGACCTGAGCAACACGGGAATCGAACCCGGAAGCTTCTTGCTGTGAGTGTGGCCAAAATCGTTGTCAAAGCCTGATCTAGTAGTAGTAGTAATGGTAATAGTAGTAGTAAGTTTAAGGCGAATCTTAACCTGCTTTATTCCCGTGTTTAGTTCTTACTGAGGTCTAATACTTGGTCCGGGTTAAGTCCATGTTTAGTCTTTGTTTAGTCTCTCCTCGTTTCTGCTCCACCAAATGTGTTTACTCTTTTTAACCTGCATTGGGTTTCCATTTATAATACCTTAAGAAATCTATGTGAAACAAGATCTTTACAAATAAATAAAAACAACTTCGAGACACAAATTTCACATTGCTGTTGTCAGCGTTGTCTTGGTTCAAAGTACAGACGGGGTGCAGTTTTGGGGATTGGGTCCCTGAGGCGTTCCCATTGACTTTCATTCAGATGTATTTTACACAGTCTTTAATCTGCTCGGTGGGGCTCATTCTACAAATCCACTTAAGTTTCTCTCTTTGGAGACTTTAAACAAGCTGGAACCCTGGTGCCAGAGCCCATAGAGTTTTCTGCAAATAAAAGAAAGCTGGAGAATAGCTGTGAGGGTCTACTATCAAACTCTGACTCACTATAAAAGCATTATTTATTCAGAAGGTCTTTAGACGATAGGAACCACAGCTATTTATTTAATGTTACCACAGGCCTAGACTTGCTGGTACTGCATCCCCAAGCCAATATATATATAAGACATCCATATTATATTTATGAGACAAGGCCACTAAATTGTATAAACTATTAATAAGGATTTAATTGGATTGGAAATTGTTTTATGTATATTTTTTAATTATATGGTCAACGGTCACATTTTTATATAGCGCTTTTCCACCTTCAAGACACTCAAAGCGCTTTACATCAAGGAACCACTCACCCATTCACACACACATTCACACACCAGTGTACACAGACGCTGGGGGCGAGGCGCGTTAAGTGTCTCGCCCAAGGACACAACGGCAGCGTTCATCTGTGGGAGCGGAAATTGCACCGCCAACCTGTGGGTCAGCGGATTCTGTGGGAGGGAAATTGCACCGCCAACCTGTGGGTCAGCGGATCTCACCGCTCAACCGACGATGTTTATGTTGAGAGCGGGATTCGAACCGCCAACCATTTTTATGTTTTATTTATTTAATTTTGATGACATTTTTTTGAATTTTACCAGACCTGAGCCAGGATCTTGGTCAGGATTACCTAGCTGTGCATTCTTTTCAAGTTCAGAACAAGAACTCGGAAACAGGGAGAACACGCAAACTCCACATAGACAAGGAACTAAACCAACAACCTTGCTACTACGAGTCAAGAATCCCAGTCATTACACCACCGTGCTGCCTTTTAATTACAAAGTGTATTACCTCCCACCAACACCGTTACCCTGTTCTTCCTCTGCGTATGTCTGATTCTTCTGTATCGATTCCCGCAGCAGACAGACAGACGCGCTCTCACCTGGAAGGGGATGACGATGTTGACCTTCTCTCCCACTCGAGTGATGAGTTTGGAGCGCAGATGACGAGGCACGCGGATCTTTGGCGACTCTGAACGAAATGTATAAACACACGAGTGAGACAGCAGTGGGAGGAAGGGGCCAAATACAACAGAGGACAAGTCTGCGGCGTGAGGTGCAACAAGAATTAGTAATACAGCAGTGACCGTCGACTATAGTGGGTCAAAATGTCAAAACTTAATGTAAAGAGTATCACAGCAACCAAAGAGCCAATCCGGAGCGAGGCTGTTGAAGGTAACGCCCCTTCCCGCCCGCACCGCTGGTTTAAGCAGGGAGCGGGTGCTTAGCAACGCTGTCAATCAAACCTGTTGCTAACGCTAGCAGGAGCGACCTCTGGGAAAGAAGGCGCCTGATTTGTATTTTATTAATGTTCATATGTTGATTTACGGACACAATAGCAAAATAAAAATCAAGAATCATGTAGAGTGGGTTAATACGAACATTTTAGGACCAAATACGACGCTCACTGCAGCTGTTAAGTAAAAGTGTTAAGGTACCTGTTTATAAAATGTACTTAAAGAGCAAAAAGTATTTTGGGCATATTTTGAGGTCTTATAAGGCCTCAAATGTAGAGATTTTTATAAGGCCTCAAATTTTTTAAGTTTTGTGCTGAATTTTGTTCAACAGAAGCAACTGAATGTTTTTTTCTATCTGCTTTTATCTGTATATTTTTCTTTGCTCAAAATATAAACATGTTAAAAATAAACCCTCAGCCTTTTTAGCAGGTCTCACACAATAAGGAAATTTACTTTTCAGTCCTGTTCAAAAATGTAGTGGACTAAAAAGTACAGATACCTGGTCTCAAATGTAGTGAAGTAAAAGTAAAAAGTATACACTCATGAAAATCTTCTAAGGTAAAATACAGATATTTAAGTAGAGTACTTTACTATTTTTACTTCGTTACATTCCACCACTGGTAGTACAAATAAGAAACTGTTCAATTATCAAAGTATTTAAGACAAAATTATAAAAAGTGCACCTTCCTATTGGTTTGCATGAGTTCTTAAGTAGAACTGACTCAAAACATAGGTGCTTTATTATAACTCATTGAGACTCAGACACTTCTGTTGTCTCTTTCTGAAATAATTCTTGCCACAAATGAACCGTTAAAATGTTATGTAAAACGTGTGGTATTTCCTCACCCACGATCTCCCTGATGGTGACGGCTTGTCCCAGGACGGCTGGAGGGCTGCGTCCCGCCAGGTTCACGGCTACCACCCGAAACAGCATCTTCTCCCCCACAGGAAGCCCCTTCACCCGGTACTGGGTCTTCTCCACTGGGGCCTCGTTAGCCTGCACCCACTGGTCAGCTGGGGGCGCCGATGAGCAGGTGGAGAGGGAGAGGAGAGGGAGAGGAGAGGGGGATGATGGAGAAACAGAGAGAGAAGCAGAAAGAGAGAGAGAGGGGGGGAGGGAGAGAGAGAGATGAGGAGGAGGACGAGAGGGTGGGGGGTGACGGAGAGATTTTATATAGATATAGATATATAGATAAATAAATGAGAGGGGGGGGAGGGATGGAAAGAGAGAAGGAGGAGGAAAGGGGGAAGAAATAGAGAGGCAAAAAGGAGAGAGAGGGAAAGAAAGAGAAGAGAGAAAAAGAGAGGAGGGATAGGGAGAGGGAGAGAGAGAGAGAGAGAGAGAGAGAGAGGAAGAGATGGAGGGGAAGGGGAGAGAAAGAGAGGAAGGGGGAAAAGAGAGAGAGATTAGAGGGCGGTGAGAAAGAAGACAGGAGAACCAATGAGAGGGGATGATAAGAGAGAGGGGGAAGAGGGGAGGGGAGAAGGTATTTTTAGAAAGAGCCCTGTCGTCTGGTCCAGGCTGTGCAGGTTTTATTGTCATTTTATCTTCCCTTATTTTGATTTATTCAGGACTTTTGAATGACTTTTTGGACACACTAGTCTTAAAATAATGGTAAAAGTAACAGTAATTCAACCCTCTAAACTATGTGACGCAAATTGAATAGGGTCAAAAACAATAGCTGTTAGCATCAAGGTTAAGATACAAGTGGCTAATTTGAACTGATTAGCATGAGTTAGAAAGTGTATGGACTACAAACACGGAGGAGCACTTCCTAGATTTCCACCTAATGACATCACACGGTGGAAGAGTGATTTCAGATTTGGAGATATATCCATGTATTTTTTTCTTCTATTTTGAAATCCATCGTCTTGTATGCCATTCACTAGCTTGAAAAAAGTAATTCAAATAAATTAATTTGTACATTTTATCAGAGAATATTGACCCAAATATGAACTATTGACTTTACAAGCACTGAAAAAGATGACATAATACCAGTTCCATAGTGAACCAGTAAACTTTAGTTTTAAAGAACACATAGATGCATTTTTGTGGCAGGTCCTTTGTCGTAGGCCAGTGAAATCTGGAAGAGTCGTAGGACACATGAAAACAACCCTAAAACATAATTGGAGCAATACTCTACATCAAACAGGAAGTCGGCCATATTGGATGGAATTTCTGCCGCTACTTTGAGATACATTTATTTGAAACCACACACATAAAAGGTCCAAAATGATCCAATTGTCACGATTAATTGTATTCACCATAACAGACAAAAAAGTCAATTGGTTCAACATCATATTCTTTATCGTTTGGACTGTGGGAACAAAAACATATAAACATCAACTATTTCATATTTTGTCTTTCCAAATCTATATACAGAGACAGAAATTACTTCGTGCAAAATTATTTAAAATCGCAAGTCTATGGTGGGGGCATGGGAGGGATGTGCACACGGTGGTGAGGGCCATCATTGCTGCGTGCGGCTTTAATTTTACTTATTTATTAAATGCTGGATTATAGTGTTATTTAAAGGGGCTGCAGTAAGGCCCTTTGTAAATTTATGCTTGGCATCTTTGCAACGCTGTTGCTCATCCCAGCCCCACCTTGATCCTCTTGTTGTTGTACAGCTGTATGTGACAGTATTTGTATGTGACAGTATATGTGTATGTGACAGTATATGTGTATGACAGTATATGTATATGAGTATAGCCAACATACTTCCTTCGATGCAGTACTCGATGATGTAGCCCTGGATGCCTCCTGCTCCGATCTTCTCGGGTTGGCGCCACTTCAGAGCACAGGTGGAGTCTGTCACATCGTCCACCTGTAGACAAGTCGGCTCACTGGTCGGGGCTGAGCAGGGAACAAATACACACTGAGAATGTGTCATACTGTTTATTATATATATTATACACTGTAAAAATCCATACTTATTATTATACCAGTAAAATTCACAATAATAATTTTGAGTTCTTGTCAAGTAGTTCTGGATGGTTTTAGATTATTGTTGTTGTTGTTGTTGTTTTTATGTATTTTTATTTATTTATTTTTACATTTCTAGTGTTTCTAATCTAAGAAAGTAAAGAATGACAGTATAACATGGTAAAGGTCAATTTCGCATCAAGGTGTCTCTTTTAAAAAGCACTATTACACATTACAGTTATACTAGTTACAATTATTTCAAGCTTTGCTTTATTTGACAATAACAAGCCAATGCCTTTCAAACCGTTTAAATTAATACATGATGGGAAAATCGTGATGGTCTTTTGACAGAGAATCAAGTGTCTGGGATAGTATCAGGCAGTTGGTTTCCCATGATCCTTTGCAATAAAACCTGACAAAATGCTATTTAATGAATAGCTGATATTTCACAGGCTATTTTACGTAATTTCACCATACAGTGATGTAAAGAGCATTTATCTTGACAAGAACACATTAAAATCACGACCAGGCCCATTAAAGGAGGGCACTTAATGGATCTAGATCATTCCCACAGTCAAACCAGTCTAAACTACTCAAAGTAAAGTCACATTTTCAGATCTTATTCCCGCGTGTGGTGCGGTACCGATGGGCATGAAGGGCTTGGAGGTGCCGCTGGGCTCTGAGATGCCGATCCCGTTCACGGCGTACACTCTCATCTCGTACAGAACGCCGTCGATCATCTTCTTCGCCTCGTATGTCGTCGACTCGTAAACGTCAAAGTTCAGTTTGGTCCAACGCGATGAGCCCACCTTCTTCCTCTCCATCAGATATCCTGGGACGCAGAATAAAGAGAAAAATCATCGTCATGTACATACATAATTTAATATATTGTGACACTTGTTATGTCGACAAGTGGATGTGAAGGTTCTACTGGTCAGTTGCTGGTCTGTTTTGGAGACCGGCTCTAGTGAGCTCAGACTGCTGTTGTTTTGCTCTTGTTTTGACGTGGGTTGTGGCCTACAGTAGCCCTTGTGTTCAGAAAATAAACAACCAGAAGAAATTTGGCGTGTTCCCTTACACCAGAACGCTACAATATGCTGACATTAACATGGAGATAAATCATTTTGAGAACTCTTGATTAAGAATGAAACAAAATAATGGGTTAACCAGACCAATCAGTTATTGAGAAAATTGTGAACACTTTGTAGTTGAATTATTGCATCTGGACTTACACTGGTTTCTGATCTATGTTATAATGTTGTTTCCTCATCACAAACAGACCTGGAGTCGTGTTTTGTTTCATTCACACATGTTTAACACACAAACCCTGCATATTTAGGTTTAGTTCTTCTCTCAAACACAAAACACTCTGTTCCACCTTATGTCATGTGGTGATACAGGAAGTGCTCCACTGTGTTTTTAAACTCCATACACCTTCACTAGAATCAATTGGATAATTTCAGTCTTGGAATTTCCCATCTCTATTGAACTAAAGGTAAAAGGAGCTGTTAACTTGAAAACTACCACTTCATGACATCACAAGGTGGGACAGAGCATTTTGAGCTTTGGAGATGTAGCGAGACTAATAACACTTTAGTTTGAAAAGGTAACAACATTATAACATGGCTTAAATCTCACAAGAGTCATTTTTGTGTAACATAGGACCTTTAAACCGGGACGAGGGGGGCCTTTTTACTCTCACACACCTGGGATCCTGTCCTTAAGAAGTCGGACTGCAGATGGCGCTGTCGGTGGGAAGACAGCGCTAAAACCTGTTTAAATCAGCTGACCGGACACAGCAACATCACGTGACCACTCAAGTTCTCAAGCTACTTCATTAGCGTCATCAAATGTACTAAAAAGGGGGTCCAAATAAGTTACTATTGCGCAGTAGCTTGAGTGAAAGACTAGGATGGGCCTTAATGACAGTTTAAGCACATATGTTTATCAGGGTTAGTTTTGTAGGAGCAGAGCCTCAGGTGTGGTACCTTTAATGGGGACGCCTCCATCGTACGGCGGGGCATCCCATGTGACCACAGCAAAGTCCTCCCCCACTGAAGTACAGCGCACGTTCTCTGGAGGCTCTGGAACATCTGCAGATAGAGAGAACACGGGGAGAGCAGGGGTGAGAAGGGCAAACCAGAGGAGGAGGAGAGGGAGAGGAAGAGAAGGAGAAGAAGGAGGAGGAAGAGTCACAGCGATAGGGCGACACGGGAGGAGGACGAAAGGAGACAAAGGAGGGAGGAACAAGATGGAGGAGAGAAGGAGAGGAGGAGACAGAGGAGAGGGTGATGAGGGAAAAAGAGGACAGGAGAAACAGAGGGGACAAAGAGGGGAGGGCAGGGGGGAGGAAAAGAGATAAAGGAGGGAGGAACAAAGTGGAGGAGAGGAAGAGAGGAGGAGACAGAGGAGAGGGTGATGAGGGAAAAAGAGGACAGGAGAAACAGAGGGGACAAAGAGGGGAGGGCAGGGGGGAGGAGGAGAAGAGACAAAGGAGGGAGGAACAAAGTGGAGGAGAGGAAGAGAGGAGGAGACAAAGGAGAGGGTGATGAGGGGAAAGATTGGAGGAGGAAGGGGGAGAGGAGGAGAAACAGAAGGGACAAAGAGGGCAGGGGGAGGAGGAAAGGGAGGGACAAGATGGAGGAGAGGAAAGAGAGAAGGAGAGGTGACAGAAGAGGAGAGGAGACACAGGGGAAGCAAGGAGCAGAGCAGGAGAGGAGTGGCAGGGCAGATGAGGGAGACGTAGGAAGAAGGGGCAAAGGAGGATTGAAGAGGAGGAGGAAAGGGCGGGAGACAGTGGAGAGTAAGGAGATTGGAAGAGGAGGAGGAGGAAGGAGAAAGGGACAGTGGAGAAGAGGGAGATAGAGGAGTAGAGCACACAGAGGAGGGGGGCAGAGGAGGAAGCGAGGAGAGGAGGAGGAATGGAAGAAAGAGAAGGGGTGAGATGGGGACAGAGAGAGAGGAGGGGCAGAAGAGGGGGAAGAGGCAGAGGAGGAGAGACGTAGAGGAAGGAGGAAAAAGGAGAGGAAGTACGAGAAAAGGAGAGCGTGACGGAGAAGAGGAGGAATGGGAGAAACAGAAGGGTGAGATGGGGACAGAGAGAAAGGAGAGGTGACAGAAGAGGAGAGGAGACACAGAGGAAGAGAGGGGTAGAGGGGTAGAGGGGTAGAGGAGCGGTGGGGGGCAAATGAGGGAGACATAGGAGGAAGGGGCAAAGAAAGAGAGGAAGAAGAGGAAGGGGAGCGTGACAGAGGAGGAATGGGAGAAAGAAAAGGGGTGAGATGGGGACAGAGAGAGAGGAGGGGGGGCAGAAGAGGTGGATTGAGGATAGAACAATCTGGGTAAAAGCTTTGGTAGCAGTTTTTACCTCTGAAGATTCAAAAGACTTGAATTCTTCCTACATATGTTTATTTGGGTCATTTCGATTTTTCTTTTCTTAAATGATTATATGCTGTTTTTGTTGTTCTTGTTTTAAAATAAGGCGAGACACTGCAGGTGAAAAGGTTTGAAATGTCCTCTGTCCTCCCTCTGTTTACTTACATAAAACTAAGAAAAAAAATGTAACACGTTTTTCATCTTGTAATGTTTTCGTATAAAAATAAGGTGTTTTATGTGTAAAAAAGGGCAAGATTGACAATTTTTTGGACATTTGAATCTCAAAAATAGATGGAGCCAGGTTTAAATTTTTTGCTTCATTTTGTTGCCATATTAGACATTAAAAATATACAGAGAGGATTTGGGGATTTTGAGTAAAATATATCTGAAAAATTGCCTTTTAACTCATTTTGTTGAGTTAAAATGTTAATAAATCAGATTTGGAATTAGATATCCATAAAATCCTTCTGTGCATTTTGTCAAACTCTTGTTAAGTAAAGTAAAGTTTGGTGTTCTACTTCAACTACTACTTTTGGTGCTACTTCAAGGTCTGATCCTTAAGTCTCTATGGGAGGAAATGCATCCTGAGAAAACAGCCTTTAAAGTTACACTGTCCCATAAAACTCTATGGGACAGTGTAACATCTTTCAGTGCAGTGTGGACCGTCTTGTTCTTTCCACATGAGCCTGTTTGCTTCGAGAACAAACTGACCAAAACAAAACAAAAAAAAAAAAAACCCAAAAGATTTTGCCTCCTCTGTAATATTCAAATAAAGTCATATGAGTTTTAGAATTTAAAGGTCAGTATCTGCCACCTGCATCGATAGGAATGTGCCACAGTATGGTATTAAATCTATCTTGCATTTACTCAAGTACTGGTGTTCCTGTTTCTCAAAAGTGCCTGGAAAAATATGCTGTTTTGCAGTGAGCGGGATCACCTCTCCACAGATCTAATCTGTAAGTGGTGTCACTTGCTTATCTCAATGGAGATGCCATATTGTACATTAAAGGGCCTGTATTACCTTAGTTTCTAATCTATGTTTAATGTTGTTTCCTCATCACAAACAGACCTGGAGTTGTGTTTTGTTTCATTCACACACGTTCAACACACAAACCCTGCATATTTAGGCTGGGTTCTTCTCTCAAACTGAAAACAACCTGTTCCACCTTGTGATGTCATGTGGTAATACAGGAAGTACTCCCCTGTGTTTTTAAACTCCATACACCTTCACTAGAATCGTTTGGATAATTCCAGCCTTGGAATTGCCAGTCATCACAGGACAAAAGATAAAAGGAGCTGTTAACTTGAAAACTACTGCTTCATGACATCACAAAATGGAACAGAGCATTTTGAGCTTTGGAGACGTAGACAGACTAGTAATAAAGGGCTACTCAAACATGTGAATGAAACAAAACACAACTCCAGGTATGTTTTTGAGAAGGTAACAACATTTTAACATGGCTTAAAGGTCACAAGATTCAATTTTGCGTAATATAGGACCTTTAATATCACCATGGAAACAAGCAGATGCCATACCCTCCTCCAGAAAAGTTACATACTACACCTTTACTATAATAACATAATTTATAGCTTTGTTTTGTAATATCATTTTTTTTGTCTTTTAGTACCTGAAAAGTATTCAGGATTGATACCTTGCAGCTGATGCCATCAACATTCCCTGGGGATGTGATGCTAACTGTAGGCACTGCTCTGTTTGAGGATCTATTAGACTTTAATCCAATCTTTATTTTCACACAATCTGAACAGAAAAAGCTGATTTAGTTGGAATTACAACAGGTGAGATGATTTGTGCTATTAAACTCTGTCACTCATAATATTACTGTCCCAAGTTAGCTAGCATTAGCCAACAGTTTTTCAGGTTGTATCGTATTTCGCTTGTATTTTTTCAGACCATCTTAAAACGTTTTTGGCAGCGTTTGGTGATATTGTGTCTCCATGGTAACTGCTCAACATTCCACCGTAGAGATACATGTAGAACACCTCCAGCGGGATGTCACTGTAAAGTATAAATAGCAGTTCTGACTGACCCACGACCTTGACGAACAGCTCGGCGTGGTCTTCTCCGGCCGGGTTGGTCACAGTGATGGCGTACGGCCCCTCGTCGCTCTTAACCGCCCCGTCGATCACAAAACTGCACAAGCCTTTCCTCATCTCCACACGCACCCTGCCCTCCGCCTCCGAGATCACCTGGAGTAGAGAGGGACAGCAAAGAGGCAAAGGTAAAACCAACGGAAACTGGACAGAACAACATGGTAGAATTGCTATAGTTTAAAGGGCCCATATTACACTGTTTTCTGATATATGTTATAATGTTGTTTCCTCATCATTATCTTTTGGATAATTTCAGCCCTGGAATCGCCAATATCTACTGAACAAAAGGTAAAAGGTAGCTGTTAACTTGAAAACTACCACTACATGACATCACAAGGTGGACCAGAGCATTTTGAGCTTTGGAGACATGGCTTAAAGTTCACATAAGTCAATTTTGCGTAATATAGGACCTTTAAGGTTACAATTGCTCTCCAGGAAATTAATGTAAGTCAATGTAGTGTCCCCATAACCTACGGAAAATGAACACTAGTGAACTTCTTGTGCGTGTGTACACTGACAAATAATGCACTTAAAGGTGAAAGTTCAACACCAGAGTGAAAGAAGAGACTAAATGGGCGGGGCTTATAGTTAATTGTAAAACATGTTTTTTACACATGGCTAGAAATTCTGTGCTGGCCCTTTCAACGCATCCTGTTGCCCCCGGTTACAGTGAGCCCCCATGATGCCCCTGACCTCCTCTCCCCTCTTCCAGCAGACAGTGGGCGCTGGCTCCCCGCTGATCTCCACGTCCAGCCTCAGCTTGTTCCCGGCCACAACAGTGATGGAGTTTTTGTTTCCTCCGCTCGTGTCCAGGTGGATCTTTGGAGGGTCTAAGCAACAAACATGAGATATGAAAATAATGAGAGATTTGTAATAAACATACGTACATACACAGATGGGTGAAGTGTCTTGCCCAAGGACACACAAACAGCTGTTTGCAATGATTGTAACAGGGATCAACTTTTGTTTGAGTGCGTCTGGCAGTGACAGTATATTTTAAATTTAAATGTGCATTCTGTAACTTTTTTAACATACTGGTTTCCATGGATATTGTTTTACACATACACGTATATATCTCCAGGGAGACAGTTTGACAGTTGACGCCACCAGGCCAAGTAACAAGTCAGATTTGTGGGGAGGTGTCTCCGCTTTAAGTAAAAATGATTGTTTTATGAGGTATGTTTGAGGTATTTTGAGCTTATAATGGAGCACATGATGGATGTATATGTTTAATGCCTTACTGTGGAACATTGTAGGCAAACATCTCCATGGGTAACACACTCACCAACAGAAAAGTTACGCAGTGCACCTTTATGTAGTTGACATAAAGGTGCACTGCGTAACTTCTCAATACAAGCCAGCTCATACATACATTACTGGGAGGCAGTGGTGGAAGAAGTACTCACTTTTGTTACTTAAGTAAAAGTACAGCTACCGAAGCAAAAAATACTCAAGTAAAAGTAAAAGTATGAAAAGTACATGAAAAAGTCTACCTAAGTAAAAGTATTAAAGTACCTGTTTAAAAATGGACTTAAAGAGTAAAAAGTAAAAGTATTTCGCACGGATTTTGAGATCTAATAAAGCTTCAGATTTATACCTGTTTTTATTTGTGTATTTTTATTTGCTCAAACTATGAACGTGTTAAAAATAAACCCTCAGCCTTTTCTGCAGGTCTCAAACAATAATGAAAAATACTTTTACTTTTCAGTCTAGTTCAAAAATGTAGTGGAGTAGAAAGTCCAGATATCTGCTCTCAAATGTAGTGAAGCAAAAGTAAAAATTGCTTGTTAAAGTCTAACAAACTAAAGTTAAAAGACTTAGTAGATCTTAAGATTTTGTCAGTTACGTGGAGAGCAAAATAAAGAAATTCACCATTTTTCCAACTATGTGACTAAGGAAAATATTTAAGTTGATGAAATGTTAACTGTTTTGTTTTTGAATCTTTAAGTTGAAATTGATGCCAACAAAATAAAATGGCATGAGCGATAAATAAATAAAAAGTTGAAATAATTAAAAAAGTATCCACAGTATCCAAAGTACAGGTACCTAAAATTTGACTTAAGTACAGTACTTTACTACTTTTACTTGTTACATTACCGTTTTGCATAGATCTGACATACTGTAAATACGTTCAGCTGACCACTTTTTAAATCAAGTATTTTCTACACCAAATATTCGTATTGGCTCAGAATCTAAACAGTTGTTGTGTTGTTGTCGCTTCAGGACACACGGAAACACGAGCGTGAATCATTCTCCTGTTTAGTTATTTACTCAGAATGTGTAAGAGTTTCACAGATAAAGGAGATTATGTCAGATTAATGCAGAGTATGGGGCATGTGGACTGGCAGCTGCTGACAGAGCCGAGCGCTTTGTCTCTGGGTGAACAGCGATCAGTGAGTGTCTATAATTCACTGTTACTCTGTGATATTAAACAGGCCCAGTGGGAAATCAGACTATTAATATCACACATGTTTAAACAAATGGGCCGCTTCAAGTGGATTCAGTGGAACAAAATACAGCACGCAAGAGAAAATAAATATGCCAAATGACCTATTTTTTACTAGTACATGACTAAAGTACTGAAAAATGAATGGAAACTTTTGGATCGTTAAAAGTCCACTGTGTAACTTTTCTGGTGGAATATAACATTAAAGGTCCTATATTACGCAAAATTGGATCTTGTGAGCTTTAAGCCATGTTATAATGTTGTTACTTCATCATAAACACACCTGGAGTTGTGTTTTGTTTCATTCACACGTGTTTGAGTAAACCTTTATTGCTAGTCTGTCTACTGTACGTCTACAAAGCTCGAAATGTTCTGTTCCAACTTGTGATGTCGTAAAGTGGTAGCTGGCAAGTTAACAGCTCCTTTTACCTTTTGTTCAGTAGAGATTGGCAATTCCAGGGCTGAAATTATCCAAGTGATTCCAGTGAAGGTGTATGGAGTTTAAAAACACAGTGGAGCACTCATGTGTGTTAAACATGTGTGAATGAAACAAACCACAACTCCAGGAAACAACATTATAACACAGATCAGTAGCGTAACATGGGCCCTTTAAACTCATCGATTTTGCATTTAATTACAGGTTTAGTTATGGCTCAAAAAATACCTTGAAAAAACTGCGTCCTTACTATGGGTCGGCTCTTCACAGATCTGACCCGTAACTTGGCCTGGAGGTGTCACTGCTTGTCTCACTGGAGATAGTTAAGTTTAATGCCATACTGTGGAACATTCCGGGCAGAGCAATAACATCTCCATGGAGACAAGCAGGTGGCAAGCCCTCCACCAGAAAAGTTACACACTGCACCATAAACACATCTATTTATATTTATTTCAGTCTCTATGAGCTGTAAATGCCTTGTTTGTCTTAGCTCCGCCTACTGTTCCTGTCCCCTCCCACTCCGTGAAGTGTTGACTGATCGGGTCCTCTAAATCCAGTCTGCTCACTTACTAATTAAAAACATATTTTATTTACATTTTATTGTGAAATTGTGTTGCATTTGAATTGTTAAAGAGGGGTATTTTACTTCTATCAAGTAACATATTTAGATCACCATGTTTCCTTTTATTGTTTTGAAAAAGCTATATTCAGCGAAAATGACGTATTAACATATTTTATATTTGACACTCTGAGTCTCCCCTCACTTTACTCCCCACGCTAAGTCACTCCCCCTTCAGAGCAGAATCAGCTGCATCCCACTAATGATACTACTGCACGTCACATCAGGTTTGTCAAGTTGCTGTGTACAGTTTTGTCATGGGTTTTATATCTCGCTTTTGTATAGATGACGCAGGCTTGTGGGCGGAGCATTGGACAAATCTTACAGCTAACCTTAAGGAGGTTTTGAATAGGGCCTGGGAGAGATCGCTAAAACTCGCAAACATGCATGGATCTAAAAGCTCTTCAGGAATGTTTTTGATGAGGGAACGCTATAGCAAGGTAGAAAGCTAAAAAAAATAATTTGCATAATACTCCCTCTTTAATTATACAGTTCTGTTCTGAGTATCACCATAATTAGTTGGAAAAAACAATAAAAGACATATTTTTGAATGGACTCTCTTACCTTGTCTTGGCTTGTACTCAATCTTAATTTCTGTTGGGCAAAATAAGGAATAAATGATTACGATTTACAACTGTAAAACGATCTTTTATTCAAAACATTATACTTAAGGCTTAGTACTTATCCTCTCACCTAAGAAGTTGAGCTTGGCCGAGAGCGTGAGCGCGTGTCCGTCGGGTACAAACGTGTAATCGCCAGCGTCACCCTGCTTCACGTCATCGATGGTTAGCTTGTGCACCCTGAGGTGAAATACGCACATGTTACTCTACTGATGACTAATTATGCAAAAAACGTTTCCCTTGGCAACCGGTTTCCTGAACAGCTAGTCCCTTCTACATTCTGTTTGAATCCAGACTGAGGGTAAAAATCCTCCATCCAACTTGGGACGGTCCAACCACAGTGGCTCAAATGCAACGTTCAAAACAAAATATAACTATTTACCTGAGATAAATAGGAGTTTGGTGCTTCAATGGTTAATTCTGCAAACATCTGCGCTGTTTCTCAGGCCTTTATGTTGTTTATTTCCCCTATTTTACATGTGAGCAGTCATGTTGTTTTTGACACAAACAGAGCATGCGTCTCTCTGATTGGTTAATCCATCTGTCAATCAAACCCTCTGAAATCGGAGAAGCAGGATACAGCTCCAGATCCACTCGTCTTGGTAAAGTTTTGTCAAGGCGTGTGGTTCTGGCTGGACAGGTAAAAGCAACCGGGAGGCACCAGGGAGGAGAAAAACTGAATCCTAATATTTGAATGCACAAATTTTCAGACAATAACACAGTGTAAGTATGTGCGACTAAGCATGGGGCAAGAAGAATCGGTATCCATCTGTAGCTGTAACAAATGCATTGCTGGGTTTCAGATGTGAGACCCTAAACCAGGTCTAAGACAGGACTAAACCAGGTCTAAGTGAGGACTAAACAAGGTCTATACAAGGACTAAACCAGGTCTAACCATGGACTAAATGAGCAGACAGGAACAGAGCCCGAGGATCCGAGAGGATCTGACAGGAGCAACCAGGAGTTGAGAGGTGCAGAGCCAGAGGAGCAGAGCCAGAGGAGCAGAGCCAGAGGAGCAGAGCCAGAGGGGCAGAGCCAGAGGAGAAGAGCCAGGTGGAGAAGAGCCCGGAGAGCAGAGCCAGAGTAGCAGATAGAAGCAGAGACAGAAGAGTAGAGCTAGAGGAGTAAAGCCAGAGGAGCAGAGCCAGAGGAGCAGAGCCAGAGGAGCAGAGCCAGAGGAGCAGAGCCAGAAGAGCAGATAGAAGCAGAGCCAGAGGAGCAGAGCCAGAAGAGCAGATAGAAGCAGAGCCAGAGGAGCAGAGCCAGAAGAGCAGATAGAAGCAGAGCCAGAGGAGCAGAGCCAGAAGAGCAGAGCCAGAGGAGCAGACAGGAGCAGACAGGAGCAAACAGGAGCCAACAGAAGCCGAGTACCTGCCAATGTGCGATATCTTGATCCGGTTGCTGGGCTGCACCTCCACTCCATCTTTGTACCACTTCCCGGTGACTTTCTCATCAGACACTTCACACCTGAACACGGCCTGCTCTGAGGACTTCACTGTGAGGTCTGCGATGCTCTGGAGGACCTGCAGCTCCGCCTCTAAAACAAAGCAAACAAAGTCTATAAGGTAAGGTACACTTCACTGTCTCCATATGCAAATTTAACCTCTGCATTTGACCCATCCTTCCCAGTGTTGCTGGGGAAAGCTGTCAGGAGCAGGGGACCCATCTCCAGATCTTGAGCTACTCTTGGTCAGGAGCACTTAAGATGGAGGATTTGAGCTATTGTGCATGTTTTGGATTGATGGGGGGAAATGGAGCGCACAAAGGAAATCCACCCAGATGCAGGGAGAACATGCAAACTCCACACAGAAAGACCCAGCAGTTGAGCCTGTGATCTTCTTGCTGTGTGTGTGTTAGCCACTCAGCCACCATGCCTCTACAGTGGATGACATGGAAGAAGAATCAAATAAATTAAAATAATGGTTTATTATTGTCCAACACAAAGGACCAAAATTATTTAAAGGTTCAAATATTACACAAAATTTAATCTTGTGAGCTTTTAGCCATGTTAAAATGTTGTTACTTCCTCAAAAACATACCTGGAGTTGTGTTTCGTTTCATTCACAGAAGTCTGAGTAACCCTGCATTATTAGTCTACAGTGTCTACATCTCCAAAGCAGTAGTTTTCAAGTTAACAGCTACCTCTTACCTTTTGTTCAGTAGAGACTGGTAATTCCAGAGCTGAAATTATCCAAATGATTCTAGTGAAGGTGTATGGAGTTTAAAAACACAGTGGAGCACTTCCTGTATTACCGCATGACATCACAAGGTGGAACACAGTGTTTTCCGTTTGAGAGAAGAACACAGCCTAAATATGCAGGATCTGTCTGTTGAACGTGTGAATGAAACAAAACACAACCCCAGGTCTGTTTGTGATGAGGAAACAACATTGTAACAGATCAGAAAATGGCGTAATATGGGCCTTTTAAACATTCTCATGTTTCCATTCTCCATGGAAACAATCCCCTTCACCTCCCCCACTAGAAAAGTCACATAGTGCAACTTTAAACACAAAACACTTGGACAAACACAATGGAGTTTTAGTTTCACTATACATTTTACTTCCCATTATGTGGTTTTAATTACTTTATAAAAGGCGCTGTACCTGATTTTACTGTCTTAAAAACGTGAAAAACAGAACTATTTCATTTTAAATAGTTCAAAGTGGTCCAAAGTTATTCCTCACTTACCTTATGCATTACAAACATCCTAATTATTCAGTCCAATTTGTGGAATATTGGACTTTTAAGTGCTTTTCACAACTTTCAGAGGCCAGGGCGGAGTAATGCTAACAACAACTAGCATGCTGACAGTGCACTTCCTGATTATCAGACAATAAAACGCTTTCTAATTAGATGGTAGCACACAGCGGACTTATTCTGATCTCAACAGCTTATACCTGTATATCTGTACTGGAGAAAGACACATTTTGCTCAAATACAAAAAAATTGGATACAGGACACAAATCTGTCTATTCAGCTGCATGTAAATCATTTGTAAGTTCTGCTAAACTAATCAACTTACATGCAGAGATTTCGCGATAACATGAAAACAAGCCAAACCACATCAGTGTCATGTTTCATCCCATTTACTCGGCTCGGTCTATTTCACCAATTATGCAAAATGTCTTTCTGAGAACTACAGTAATTACTCCGTGTTTGGCCCGGACACCACCCCGTCTCCGCTGCTGTCCCGGTTTACGGCGGCTAGCACCCGAAGCAGCGATCTGGGAGGCGCTACGTGAAATTAGCATGACGATACAAGACTGCGATGGAGGGATGTTAATTAGGACAGGCGTAATGACTAATTGATTCTTTCTATGCTTGTCATAAACTGAAAACATCAACAGCTCGTGTGCAAATGTGTTTAGGAGGTAATTGGAAAGTATGGGCGATGTGTAGGGACCAGATGATGGATGGGAGGTTCACAGTGTGGAGATATGAGCCATTACATTACAACCAGCGACAGGTGAAGAAATGAACATGGACCCAACATGGCGCCTGTTAGTGGGCGGGTTATAATGGAGCTTAAGAGTCCCGCCCAACTCTCAACTTTCCAAAGTAAAATTTCAATTCAGTTTTTAACATATATAATCTTTGAAAAAATAACATTTTGTTTGAAAGCTCGATAGAGGTTCATTAGCTAATGAAACCATAGACCATATGTATAAATGGACATAGCTAACCTGCTAGCCTCCGGGTTCCAAATAGGAAGTGAGCGTGGGTGCGCTTCCGGTTACATCGACTCTTGCTCCAATTTACTTTCTAATGAAAAACTGTCGCCCCTCTCTCTGTAACTGCTCCTGTCAGGCTCATCATTTTGGTCTTAAAATGTTCATATTACCCGCTCTACATGGTCCTGGCATTTTTATTTCACAATTTTGTCCGTAAATCAAGATATGAGCATTAATAATAGACAAATTAGGCGACTCCTTTCCCCGAGGTCGCGCCCACTAGCGTTAGCAACAGGTTTGATTGACAGTGTTGCTAAGCGCCCGCTCCCTGTTAAACCAGCAGTGCGGGCAGGAAGGGGCATTACCTTCAACAGCCTCGAAACCAGCAGGCGGGCAGGAAGGGGCATTACCTTCAACAGCCTCGCTCCAGATTGGCTCTTTGGTTGTGATGATACTTCTGGTTGGAATTCCAAATATGGGACACAGCTCCAAATTCGCCCTATAACTGCAAGTTTATTTGTTAATACGTGTATATCTGAAACTGAAACTCCATTGGTTGTTTTCAGATTCTAGAATGTAATGATGTCCTGCTCCTAGATGTGGGGCAAGAGCCAGTTTTTCCTATTAACTACATTGTATTTTCATAGGAAATAATGTGGGAATGGCAAATATTCCTTCCCACCTGCAAAGCTGGTTTGGCAGTGGGCGGGTGCCTAGCCACGAGGCACGATGGCTGTCAATTAAACCTGTTGCTAGCGGGAGGAAAAAGAAGGCATCTGATTGGTCTGTTACTGGTGTTCATATTTTGATTTACGAACAAAACAGAAAGATAAAAACCCCAGGATCATGTAGAGCGGGTTAATACAGACATTTTAAGGTCAGAATGACGAGCCTGACAGCAGCAGTTACAGAGAGAGGCAAAGATTTAAAAAAATAGCAATAGCAATAACACCAGTATTAGCATTGTAGTAAGAGTACAAGTTACCTTCAACCTCCAGCTCCGCCTTGGACTCCCCTCCGTTGGTTAAGGCGTGGTACGTCCCGATGTCTTCCTTCGTGGCTTCGTTGATGATCAGCATATGCCTCTTTCCGTCTTTCTTAAACCTGTATTTGGACCCGGCCGTTTCCTTGTTCAGCTCCACTCCGTCCTTCATCCTGAAAATGACACGTGGTATTTTAAATGACACAATATTATCTAGAGCTGTTACGGCTGTCAGAAAAAAAGTGGTGGAAGAAGTACTCAATTTTATTACTTAAGTAAAAGTACAGATACCGGAGCAAGAAAATACTCAAGTAAAAGTAAAAGTATAACATGAAAAAAATTTACCTAAGTAAAAGTATTAAAGTACCTGTACTTAAAGAGTAAAAACTAAAGCTTCAAATGTAGTGATTTTGATAAAGATTTCGTACAACAGAAACAACTGACTCTACGGATTTTTTTTTCTAGCTGTTTTATTTGTTGTTATATTTTTGTTTGCTCAAGTTTTGAACGTGTTAAAAATAAACCCTGACTTCTCAGCAGGTCTCAAACAATAATAAAGACTTTTACTTTTCAGTCCAGTTCAAAGATGTAGTGGAGTAGAAAGTACAGATACCTGCTCTCAAATGTAGTGAAGTAACAGTATAAAGTATCCACTGTAAAATTGACTTAGAGTACATATACCTAAATTGAAGTACTTATTTTAGTACTTTTACTTTGTAACGTTCCACCACTGCAAAAAATACAACTCAGTACTACAACTTGTATCAGTGCTAGATACTCTATGGAGCAGGTATCAGGACCAAAAAAAATAAACAGGACACACTTGGACCTTTTCAAAATAGTTTCAGAATGGTCTTGAACTTGGTTTATTTAGTGTTGAAAATGGCATTCTGTTGTCTACAAAAAAAGTTCACGTTTCAGTTACTTGAGTTTTAAATGAGATGAAGAAATTTGTCTTGAGTATTGGGCCTTTTCCTATAATCCAATAGGAATTCGATTTTTTGAGCAAAATTATGTTATGTAAACAAGTCGAGGTCAAAATAAGTCCTCTGTGTGCTGTCTGCATCTAATTAGAAAGCGTATTATCGGATTGTACGATAATCAGGAAGTTCACTGTTAGCATGCTAGTTGTTGTTAGCTTCACCGTCGCGACAAACTCCGCTCCGGCCTCTGAACGTCTTGAGAAAAGCGCTTAGAAACTCATCGCTGTGAATAATTAGGATGTTCTGAATGCATAAGGTAAGTGAGGAAAAACTTTGGACCACTGCAAACGGTTTAAAATGAACTAGTTCTGTTTTGATCGATCGGTTGATTGATCAGTTGACTAAGGTTAAGGTGTACACTGTTTGGCTGAAGGTATATTTGGCTCCTCACCACTTGACGTTGGCTCCTTCCTCGGACACCTCCACCTCAAACTCCACCTTCTCTCCGACCACAGTGTGAACATCGTCCAGCAGCTTCGTGATGGTGATCGGGGGCTCTGGGACACAACAGGAAATTAGGCTTTGCAATAGTGATAATAATACCTCATTTTCAGTGTGCTCTACCAGCTTAAAGACTACTCGTTTCGCCAAAACATGGTTAACATCATTATATTTAAGATTTTACACAAAAATCCTCTAGTTTATTCTAGTTTTATCATTTTGGTGAGGTTTGTAATTTTACTTCCTGGTTTGGACGTGGGCAGCAGATGTGACATACGTAGAGGCAGTGTTTCTCATTAATAGAGGAGACTACGGTGTGTTACGGAGTGTTTTATTCATAATCAGGATCTCACCAACTGGACATTCGGACACCACTAAACATGGCGTGACCCCTAAATAGTGCCCCCTGTAGGGAATAGTGTGGACATTCGGACACAGCCGTAGGTAAAGCTCTTCTGTTTGAGTTCTTCCTGTATTTTAACACTATGAGACATGTTTTCTTTTAAATAAAACGAACAAAGAAAATGTGTACGAGCTGGCGGTGCTTTGTTACTCAGACGGGTTTAGTGACAGAAACATGACAGTTTGAGCTGTGATTAAAAATGAGTGAGAGACGACACGGCTCAGTCTGAGGAAAAGAAAACAACAATAAGACAGAACAGAGAGACGGGAGCAGAGCCGAGCCGACAGGGCCGAGCTGACGGGGACTCCGCAGGCGCAGGGACATGAACAGTTTACAGGCACCAGGAGGGACCACAGAGGAGTTTGAATAGTGACATTTGAGGAGATGGAGGTGAAAGAAATCATCGTCCAAAAGCAGCTACACACGTGG
Organism: Periophthalmodon schlosseri; assembly: GCA_000787095.1. NCBI lineage: Eukaryota > Metazoa > Chordata > Actinopteri > Gobiiformes > Gobiidae > Periophthalmodon > Periophthalmodon schlosseri. The sequence continues at coordinate 29,334 of KN480455.1, forward strand.
CTAACCCCAACGCGTGTTACTTTATACATAAACTGACAGTGTTTAAAACTTCAAAAGTTGTTTTGTGTTAGAGAAAACATTTTTTCGTTAAGTCCAGGAAGTCAAACTGTTTTATTCCATGGTTTGGTTTAACTGAACATATGGCTGGACTCTACTGCCCTTTGCTGGGCTGTTCGCCTGGTTTGACGTGGCACTTGTTAAGTTGAAATAAGAAAAGAGCTGTGCCTTCCACTTCAGAGGGTCAGAGCTGCGCCTTCCACCTCGGAGGGTCAGAGCTGTACCCTTCACCTCAGACGGTCAGAGCTGTACCCTTCACCTCAGACGGTCAGAGCTGTGCCCTCCACCTCAGAGGGACGGAGCTGTGCCCTCCACCTCAGAGGGACGGAGCTGTGCCCTCCACCTCAGACGGTCAGAGCTGTGCCGTCCACCTCAGACGGTCGGAGCTGTGCCCTCCACCTCAGAGGGTCAGAGCTGTACCCTCCACCGCAGAGGGCTGGAGCTGTACCTTTGACGAAGAGTTCAGTGAAGCTCTTCTCCTCGTCCACCACACACTCGTACGCCGCGTCGTCTGAGAGGTTACACTTATTTATGGTCAGGGTGCGAACGCCTCCCACACTCTCCATCACATACCTGCCAAAGGACAAGGGTATTTAGTCCAGGTCTAGTCCCGGTCTAGTCCCGGTCCCGGTCTAGTCCTGGTCTGGTCCTGCTCTCTACTGAACTAAAGGTAAACTGTAGCTGTTAACTTGAAAACTACCACTACATGACATCACAAGGTGGAACAGAGCAGTTTGAGCTTTGGAGATGAACAGACTAATAATAAAGGGTTACTCAAACGTGTGAATGAAACAAAACACAACTTGGAGTACGTTTTCGATGAGGTAACAGCATTATACCATGACTTAAAGCTCACAAGAGTCACTTTTGTGTAATATAAGCCCTTTAAAATGTTACCAACTGTGTTTTACCTGGTTTATTCCTGAGATAAGCCTGGTTTAGACACATATCGATACACTGAAGAGGTGGTCCTTGAGGTGAGTCAGTTATATTTGTTCATATTTACTGTAGATTTGCTCCGAGCAGCAGGTCTGAAAGTGAACGACGCACTACAGTGATGACAATACAGGCCTGAAGGATCACTGCTGATGTCAGAGAATAACACTCACTCATCTCAAGGCGAAGCAGACAGTGTGGGCTGAGCAAAAGTCAAAGCCTACAGAAGATACCATCACTGAAAAAGCTGCTGTTTGCCATTGAAAAGCCAAGAGGTATTTAGTCTTATTTGAATAGAAATACGTTACTAAAGCAGACCTGTTATGCAAAATCCACTTTTCAGAGCTTTTTACCATGTTATAGTTGTTTCCATTCACCCTTTACCCTCTGAAGTTGTATTTGGAGTGATTCGTGCATGTTTGAGCAGTCTTTAATCAATCAATAACGTAATAACCCCCCATAACGTAATCATTTTGGTCACGTTTAAATGTCACAAGCCCATAATGTAATAACAGGCCAATAATATAACAGAACAGTGGCTCTCAAACTTTTCACACCAAGTACCACCAAGAGAACATTTGGCTTTCAGAGCACCACCAGATCTAAACCAGGTCTACAACAGGACTATTGTAGGTCTAATCTAGGACTAAACCAGGTCAAAAAGTGGACTACATCACTTCCACTGTAGTTCTAAATGAGAAATGATCCAAACGAGGACAAAAAAGTGGATAAAATAGATTCTAAATCAGGAACCACACAAACTGAAGAGCTGTCCAAGTGCCACCTGAATGATCTTGTGTGTACGTGTACTACCGTTTGAGAAACACTGTAATAAGTACATTATTAGCTGGTTGTTATATATTTGACCTGACATGGAAAATGTTCTCTGATAATGATATAACTGCCGCTAGTAATGCAGTAACTATTGGCAGGATGTTATTACGTTATTGGCTCACCGTAGTTATCGTTATTGTTTCATTTCAGGACACAAAGCAGCAGATTTTCATGTACGTGTTTTTAACTGTTGAAAAATGGGTACGTAACGTTTTTAACCCTGTATGTAAGACCCAGCGAGTCTGAATTCTTTGACAAATCGCAAGTATGTTCAGAGCAGCAGGCAGGGATAGGGGGTAGGTGAAACCAGGAGTTTTCTGAGCACTCGAGCCTTGACTGGAGGACGATACAGGATAACACAAACATGCATGAATCAAAATACATTGCCCTAGTACAGCATGGCATAAAATGTGCATGGAGAATGTTCCAAAGTATGCTTTTAACGTTCTATTTCCACGGTAGTGACTTGCCACCTCCAGGCAGATACTTACCGTACCTTTAAAGGGCCCATTACGCTTTTCTGATCTATGTTATAATGTTTCCTCATCACAAACAGACCTGGAGTTGTGTTTTGTTTCATTCACACATTGGAATTGCTAATCTCCACTGAACTAAAGGCAGTGGTCGAAGGTAACGAAGTGCAAGTAGTAAAGCACAGTACTGTAGTGGACTGAAAAGTAAAAAGTACTTTTCATATGATTTGAGGGGTTATTTTGGTTCATCATTATCACTACATTTAACACTTTAACAAATTAACGACACTTGTGTGAAATACTTTTACTTTTACTTAAAGTATATTTTTAAATGGGTACTTAAATACTTTTACTTACATACTGTAGATTTTTTCATGTGACACTTTTTACCTCTGTCTCTGCACTTTTACTTAAGTAGCAAAACTGAGCACTTCATCCACCACTGACACAAAGGTAAACGGAAGCTGTTAACTTGAAAACTTCCATATCATGAGGTGGAACAGAGCATTTTGAGCTTTGGAGATGAACCAGGATTTCTCAAACATGTGTGAATGAAACAAAACACAACTCCAGGTATGTTTTTGATGAGGTAACAGCATTAGAACACGTCTTAAAGCTCACAAGAGTCTATTTTGCGTAATACAGGACCTTTAAATGACTAGTTTAGTAGTTTTTGTTTAGAGTAGCTTTTCCTACACGCACTTTGCCCACCGTTCTCTCCCCTACAGCATTAAGGACCCATTGTCTGTACATGCCCAATAAAATATTCAACACGTTCTGGTATCGTGGGAGAGTGTGAACAGACTGGGAGGGTGACAGACTCCAGAGAAACAAACACAAAAAACTTCATATACAAAACCTGAACTTTCAACATGCAGTTCTTCATACTGATCACTGGGATAGTCCTATTTCCACAGGGTAAGCGACACTACTTTTTATGTACACGTTACGAGCTTAAAGGTTCACTGTGTAACTTTTCCGGAGGAGGGTCTGCCCCCCGCTCGTCTCCATAGAGATATTATTGTTTCGCCTGTTACACAGTACGGCATTAAAGGTTCTATATTACACAAAATTGACTCTTGTGAGCTTTTAGCCGTGTTATAATGTTGTTACCTCCTCAAAAACATACCCGAAGTTGTGTTTTGTTTCAACTTGTCTATCTCCATGGTGAGAAGGAGGTCGAGTTACAGGTCAGATCTGTGGAGAGGCGAGCCCACACAGAGTAAGAGTGCCTGTTTTCCAAGGTGTTTTTGAGCAGTAAAAACAGTAATTCACGATTCACCAGAAAAGTTACACAGTGCTCATCGTCTCCGAAGTGTATTTTTACTTGCCTGGAATGTTCCACAGTGTGATATTAAGAGAGCCAGGTGATCAAGCAAATCTTTCTTTCAAAAACAGTGGATATATTCTTCATTCTTTTTATGCCAATTATATACAACACAATACGATAAACGATAATACTGAGCAGATTTAAACCACGAGAACTAGTTTAAATCTACAATATTGTTAAAACTCATAAGCTGCAATAAATAAACAGCAGAATGAGACACTTTAGTCGTTAGTTTGCATCTGTAATGAGTCATACAACTTATTCATTTAACCATTTACAGCTTAAATTTTTTCATATAGCCAAAAAATAACCAAAAAATTCCCAGCAGTGTAAAGAAAAAGTTGATATAGTGATTATAGTGACAGGCCTAGTCTAAAGTGCATTTTTTATACACTTCAGGGGCTGATAACTGTGACACCGCTGAAACTCCAAAAATCAACATATAAAGCTTAGATATGGAAGTATGTTTTTAACGAGGGAACAATTTTCTAACATGGATTAAAGCTCAAAAGTCAAAATGTACATTGTATTTGGATATCCTAAGACTTTTCTGGTCAAATAAAAGTGATATAGTAAACTGGATTGTTAAGTGTATTATTATAACCTTAAACATTATGAATTCCTTTTATTCTGCGTTTTAGCTTTTATCAACTCCACCCACAACGGGATAAAGTGTGAAGTCTGCAAGGAGAAAGGAGAATGCAACGGGACCCAGAGCTGTGTGGGAGACCAGACCTTGTGCGCCAGCGTGATCGACTTAGGTAAACAACACACACACGCACAGTATTAGGTCTACTGATAGTCGGCTTATGAGGTTCGCCTTAGAACTGTTTATGGCTCTATTGAGTTGAGACCATAGACTGTATAAAGAACAGGACTAAGTGAGCGTGACGTCACCCATAGAGTTCGGCTCCAGTCAAATGAAGCTCATCGAGGCTGGAGCAGTTATAGCGGCGAGTTTGGGGTTTGGAGTTCCGTATTTGGAATTCCGACTGCGAGTGTCATAGCAACCAAAGAGCCAATTTGGAGTGAAGCAGTTGAAGGTAACGCCCCTTCCCGCCCGCACCGACGGTTTAGCAGGGAACGGGCAACACTGTCAATCAAACCTGTTGCTAACGCTAGCGGGAGCAACCTCGGGGAAAGAAGGCAGCTGATTTGTCTCTTATTAATGTTCATATCTTGATTTAAGGACACAATAGCAAAATAAAACAGGCAGGATTATTAGAGCGGGTTAATACGAATGTTTTAAGACCAAAATGACAAGTCTGACAGCAGCAGTTACAGAGAGAGGGGCCACAGTTTTCTAATGTAACATGAATTGGAGCCAAAGTTGATGGACCCAGAAGTGCGCCCGTGCTCACTTCCTAATTGGAACCCATCGCTCGTCCCACCCTGACTGATGCGTTTTCATGTTTCAGGTATAAACGGATGTGCCTCTCGGAGCGTTTGTGTAGATCCTCCCTCCATCCTGGTTTACATGGAGAAGTTTAACTGTAGCAGCAGTAGCAGCAGTAGCCCCAGTGCAGGCCCGATCCTACGGTCCACCCTGCTGGTCTCACTGATCATCTCACTCCTTATCTCCAAATAAAGATGACTTCATGTGTGTTATGTTTACGTGATGTTGGTGTTCCTCAGTATGGAATTAAACTTCTCTATCTCTATGGAAACAATCACACGACAGCAGGCCAAGTTGCAGTTCAGACCCTTTTAGAGACCAGGCTGCTCACAGTGAGAATGTGCATGTTTTTCAAAGTATTTTCGAGCACCTAAAACAACCATTATCAAATAAATGCTAGATATGCTTTGTTTTTTTGTTTTTTATTTTGATCAAAAACGCCCTTAAATGTGCTTATAGCGGGAGGCCTTCCTATTTGGAATGGGGCGGCTAGCAGGTTAGCTATGTCCATTTATATATAGAGAGGGGGGTAAAAAGAGACGGAAAAGAAAAGAGGAGAGAGAGGGATTGTCCTCACTTGGCCGATGGTTTGATCTCCTGTCCATTCTTGAGCCACTTGACGATCGCGTTGGGGTCAGCCAGTTCCACAGACATGGTCATCTTCTTCCCTTTGTCCACAGAGTACGCAGACTCCAGTTTCCTCAAGAAGGCTGACAGGGACAACAAGTTTCAATTCAATTTTGTAAAGCACAAAATCAAAAACAAAGGCCCTATATGCCGCAAAATTTACTCTTTAAGCCGTATTATAATGTTGTAACTTCGTCAAAACATACCTGGATTTGTGTTTCGTTTCATTCACACATGTTTAACACACAAACCCTGCATATTTAGGGTGAGTTCTTTTCTCAAATAGAAAACACTCTGTTCGACCTTGTGATGTCATGAAGTGGTAGTTTTCAAGTTAACAGCTCCTTTTACCTTTTGTTCAGTAGAGATTGGAAATTCCTGGGCTGAAATGATCCAAATGATTGATTGAAGTGGAGCACTTCCTGTATTACCACATGACATCACAAGGTCGAACAGAGTGTTTTCTATTTGAGAGAAGAACTCAGCCTAAATATGCAGGGTTTGTGTGTTAAACATGTGTGAATGAAACAAAACACAACTCCAGGTCTGTTTGTGATGAGGAAACATAACATAGATGATAAAACAGTGTGCTCATGGCTGCTCACGTAACATGTAATATGGGCCCTTTAATAAAATCGTTGATTTAACCAATAGAAAGTTAGAAAATCAAACAGTGAAACAGGAGATGAGGGTCATCCAGCCTGAGGGAAGGGGAGTATCCACAGAACAGGATCAGGGCATAGTTATTTTAGTATAACCATGAATACCTGAATTTGATTGGTTAATTAAAAGTCTTAACGACGTAAAAATTACATTTTAAAAAGTTACTCAAGTAAAAGAAAAAGTATAAGTATCACCTGAAAAACTCTACGTAAGTAAAAGTATTTAAGTACCCGTTTAAAAATGTACTTTAAGAGTAAAAAGTAAAAGTAAAGTATTTCACACATGTTAATTTGTGTAAATGCAAAATGAAGTGGAGTGGAAAGTACAGATACCTGCTCTTAAATGTAGTGAAGTAAAAGTAAAAAGTATCCACTCTGAAAGTCGAATTTTTAGGTATCTGTACTTTACTTGAGTACAGAACTTTACTACTTGTACTGTGTTACCTTCCACCACTGCCTCTCTGCAGGTTAAGGGACTGCAGCCCGATTAACCTGTGACTGTAGTACTATTTTGAAACTAAGTAACTGTTCTTTTAAATTCATTCAAAGCAGTAGTATGTTGGCACCCTCACCGTCGCTCTTGGTTATCTCCACCTTCTTCATAGCTTTGAGCCTCTTTAACATCCCTCTGAGGTCCGTGATGCCGTACTGAAACGCGATCTTCTCGTAGTCGCACGGTTTGGCCTTTTTCAAAATCTCCCAAACGTCCACCTCCTCAGCCTCCATCACCCTCTGCTTTTTCTCCCTGGTTTCAACGCACGGGTCATCACGAGATTAAGATCCGAAATTATTATTAACAATTATTGGAGGGATGTTGTTTTTGAATCATTAATACGCACCTTTTCTTTAGGAGAACACTGAAGTCCAACTCTCCCGCGTCTTCATCGGCCCCTCCACTGGAAAAACAACAACATATCCACATGTAGTGTTGTCACGGTAGTAAAATTTCAAACTCGATTTTGATACTAAGGAATAGACTCGATACTCGATACCGATTCTGATACAACAAT
>KN480455.1:36714-57519 GCA_000787095.1 Periophthalmodon schlosseri
TCTTTCTTTAGTCTATAGAATGTGATTTTCCACAGTAAATGGTGGTACTTTCTTTTCTATTCCCATGTGGCCAGCTCAAGATCTTTCTAAAGTTATTCAGGAAAGGTTCATTTCTGTTCTATGAATGTGACTTTTTTTAGTACTGATACCTGCTCAAATGTGTATCTAGTTTCGATACTAGTTTTAGTATCGTTTAGTATCTGATTTCAATTTTTGCCAATCCTATTTTATTACAAAGACGTTAGTTAAAATGATTTGTGCTGGCAGCTAATAGCAACCAGCTAATTAGTTCACATGGCTTCTTTTTTTTTTATACCAAATGTTTATTAATATTTAGCATAGCAACTAAATTATGTACAAACAAACGTATAACAGGTCCAGGACGAAAAGTAATAAAAGAAAAAGATTTATGCACATCTGTAAATACCAAATTAAACTCAGACTTAGACAAATATATGACTTAACCACTCAACGCTTTAAGATCAGACACTGTTTTGGTTCCAGAGATTAATAGTTTTCTCTTTCACATTATGCATACGCGCTGTGGACAGCTTTAAATAAGCAAAATTACTACATGACAGTACCCATTGGCGGTGAGATAAGGAATGAGGGGTTTCCATCTGACAGCAACCATTTTTTTCACAGCTGTCAGGCCAGTCAAAGCCAAGCAGACACACGCCATTAAGAATCAAAACCAAAGGTGAACAGGGAATATTACAAGATAGTAAAAGAGGCAGACTATTGCTTATCACCTTCCGAAAGTAAAAAAAAAACTACCTAATGACTTTGTATGACACTGTGTACAATCTGAGTCCGCTCTATACTTCATGTTGAAAAGTCTGCCTGGTGCCATATACGTCCTGTGAATGAAGGTCAAATGTATTTTCTGATGGTCTGGGTCCCATATCGCTTCCCAGTTAAAACCCAGAGCAATCCAGAACATCAGTCTTTTCTAGAATGTGACTATAAAGTTTAGAAATTATCCCCTTTGAAACACCAATACCATCTACCGCATTTTCCGGAGTATAAGTCGCACCAGCCAAAAAATGCATAATCATGAAGAAAAAAAACATATATTTCACATATAAATCGCATCTGAGTATAAGTCGCACCCCCGGCCAAACTATGAAAAAAAGTGCAACTTATAGTCCGGAAAATACGGTACACATTTCAGCAAAGGATGAACCTGGAGGTGGAGTCTGCATTGTACTCCATATGTTTTCATGGCTGTTCTTAACTGGAGGTAAAAAAAAACAAAACAAAAAGAAAAACACTGCAAATTAAACTGAATGCACAGATCTTCAAATGAAAAATAAATCACCAGGGGAATGTATACTTCTGTCTGTACCTCTATAGCTCTGTCACACCACTGTCGACAATGTTAATATGACATTTAATATGACAGCAGCAGTTACAGAGAGAGGGCTGACAGTTTTTCAATAGAAAGTGAATTGGAGCCAGAGCTGATGGAGCCGGAAGCGCACCCATGCTCACTTAGTTATGTCCATTTATATATACAGTACACTTTTTGTCACACACACTCTACACCTCTGTCACACCATTGTCTACACAGAGCATTTATTGGTGAGAATATCTTCATTGTTAAAAATGGGAGAATACAAGTTACATTTAATTGCAGCACCACAGGCTTTTTCTGCAGAACAAATATTCTTCTAATGATCGCCAAAGCACAAAGGCCCAGTTATACAGTTTAAAATTGGGTAGTGACAGTCCTCCAGCCGCTCCGATACTTTGAACTGTGGACCATTTACCATTCCAAATCAAATGTGGGATGGCTCTTTGCAGCCTGTAACAGTAACGACATGGTGGCGGCAGTGGGATCATGAAACTGAGAACGTTTATACGAGGCAACACATTTATTTTAATTGTTGAAATGTGTGATCGAGAAGAGTTTGGCAGAGAAAAGACCACCTCTCTAGATCGGCTACAATTTTGGACAGGGCACATTCATAATTTGCTTTGACAATAAAATATAAGGATGAAGATACAGCTCAAGATCATTCTAAATCTATTCAGGAAAGGTTCATTTCTGTCCTGTGAATGTGACTTTTTTAGCATCGATACCTGCTCAAATTACAAGTTTTGGTATCGATTAGTATTTGATTTTCGAAACTTTTGACAACACTATCCACATGTAATGCATAGATTCAAGTTGCACTATGTAACTTTTCTGGTGGAAGGTTTGGTACCTCCTTGTCTCCATGGAGATGTTATAACTTCACATGGAGTGTTCCACAGTATTGTGTTGAACTTACCTGTCTTACATTTTGGAGCCAAGTTCCATATTTGGAATTTCGACCGTGAGTATCATAGCAACCAAAGAGCCAATCCGGAGCCAGGCTGTTGAAGGTAGCGGCCCTTTCCCCTCGCACCACTAGTGGGAGCGACCTCAGGGAAAGAAGGCACCTGATTTGTCTGTTATTAATGTTCATATCTTGATTTAGGGACAAAATAGCCAAACAAAAACACCAGGGTCATGTAGAGCGGGTTAATACGAACAATTTAAGACCAAAATGACTGATGAAATGATGAAATGTTTGACATCAGCAGTTACGGAGAGAGAGGCGACAGTTTTTCAATCGAAAGTGAATTGAAGTCGATGGAAGCGCGCCCATGCTCACTTCCTATTTGGAACGCGGTGGCTAGCGGGTTAGCTATGTCCATTTATATATACAGTCTATGGCGCCAACGTTAGCTTGGCCTAGCCTAGCTTCTTACCTCACCCTTGTACCTTGTCACACTTAAAACCTTGTTAGTTTTAACAAATTAGCAAATGAAGTATCCATCCTCTTCAATCAGCTGATGTGCCTTGGACCCGGAAGTGGCATCACACTTAACAAGGAAGTGGCGAGCCCTTTGAGTCAGATCTTTAAATCAGATAAAAACTGCATGTGACAACTTGTAATTGGATAATCTGACTGCGGCCCCTAATTAGCCTCCCAAGTCGCAGCCCATTCTAACTGTCTACATGCATTTAACTGTAACATACCGCAACAGCAGGTTTACAGCTATGATTTCTACCAGCCGTGATCACTCGACAATGAGAGCGAGAGGGCCCCCCGGTGGGTCGTTTGGGTTCATGTTTCAGCCTCTTTACCGCAACTGAATGTCTAATGTATTGAGCCCTGAGCTTTAAACAGACTGCGCGCCTATGGATCGGGTGGCACGGCTGTTGGCACTCACTTCGTGCGGGATAAACCAACGAAACGAGAGGAGCTGATGTTAAACCCACACCGCTCTGATACGCAACTACTGTGTCATGGGCCGAAGGGAACGACTACAACATGTCACAAGGGTAAGTATTTCGTAAATGTGTTTCTTCAGTTCAAATTATACTGATTCTTTCTGTTTGCATCTTCTTAAAATGTAGGACCTCAAATCTGCGAGTGACAAATGCATCATGTTGACAATTTTATATGAACATTTGAGTTTCCTTCATGTTGTGCCTTGATCGTTCCAGTTACATACATACTGTACTTCTTCTTGAGTAATATTGTACTGAAGTAGCAGTGATCAGGAGCAGGATTGTCAAAAGTATCAAAAATCTAATCAGCATCATATTTATTATTGATACTAATCGATACTAAAACTAGTATCGAAACTAAATACACATTTGAGCAAGTACTGATACCAAAAAGTCCCATTCACAGGACAGAAACGAACCTTTCCTGAAGAACTTTAAAATGATCTTGAGCTGTATCAGAACAAGTATAAGACACATAGACTAGTTTACGCCCATGGACCACTATGGAACCTACCTGGATGACTGAGGGATTCATTATTATTGTGGTATCGGTATCAGTATTGAGTACTGAGTCCTATCCTTAGTATCAAAATCGAGATTGAAATTTTAGAACACTATTCAGGAATGTGCGCTTAGCAACAAGGCGCACTGCTGTCAATTACCATATTTTCTGGAGTATAAGTCGCACCAGCCAAAAAATGCACAATAATGAAGAAAAAAACATATATTTCACATATAAATCGCATCTGAGTATAAGCTGCATCCACGGCCAAACTATGAAAAAAAGTGCAACTTATAGTCCGGAAAATACGTTAAACTGGTTGCTAACATTAGCAGGAGCTGGCCTCGGGGAAAGAAGGCACTTGATTGGTCTGTTATTACTATTCATATGTAGATTTATGGACAAAATTTACGAATTAAAACCACCTGGATCATGTAGAGTGGGTTAAAATGACAACCGTCTACTTCCTGATTGGAACGCAGCAGCTAGCAGGTTAGCCATGTCCACTTATATACAGACTATGGTCAGGACAGACAGGAATAGCGTCTGAAGGCACCAGACCCGCATACACATGGCTGTTAATCTGTAGAGGAAGCTAAAAGTGAAACTAGCCTCTTTAGGAGACAGTTTTAGGAGATGCGCCTGCACTAAATCAGGGGCAGTGACACCAGAGAAGATTTCAGGGACTGGGGCGTTTGGGGAAAGGCAGACTCACGAGCGCTTGAAGGCCTCCAGAATGTTGTCCTGCGTATCCTCTTGGACCGCTGTGATGGGAAAAGGGCAAAAGGTTTAGAAATGTTACATCATTAAAGAAGACATTATGATTTTGGGGGTATTTAGTGTTAAACTACAACATATGAGAGTCTCATTTTACATTTTGTTCATTGTAAAGTGCTATATTGATCTAAAACGGGATTTTTATTTTTAAAAATAAAAATCCCCAATCCCGAGCTCATGGTGGCATCCAACCCCTTCTCCCTGGGCTCCACATGAACAAAAATCAAGACATATACGTTTGCAATTTTTACTGCTGAAAATTGGCTACATGAAATTTTTAACCCTGTGTATGACCCAGAGTCTGAATATTTTAAAAATAATTGCAACTAAGTACAGAGAAGTGGGCGGGCATAGGGGGAATTTGAAATTTTCTGAGCATTCTAGCCTCGAACGCAGGGATATACAGGATTACTCAAACTGTACCGGTCCTGGTCCGGTTTAAGTCCTGTTCTGGACTCACCCTGGACCTCGATGTCAAAGTAGCTGCAGTCGGCCTTGTCTTTGGAGCTGATCTCACAGCGGTATCCTCCTGCGTCTCCATCCACCACTTTGATAATCTTCATCTCAAATGTGTAGATCTGACATAAAAACAAACATAAACTCAACATTCTGAGGTGTGTGCATCCCAAAGTGCTTTACATTGAGACGTAGACCATTTTTACTAGACACAAGGGTTTCTGCCTGCGTTTGAAAGTCCACACTGCTCCCTCCGCAGGTCACATGTAGTGGTCATTTTGTATAGGGTTTGAATGTTTGAATTCTGGCTATACTCACCCACCTCTGTTTGTTTATAATTACACCATGAGCCCAGCTGTACCTTGTGTTGTGGTCAATTTTGAAGTGACGTTACTCTTCCTTGAGGATTATTTTGGCTACTCTACCCACCTTTGTTTGTATATAAGCAGTGGTGGAAAGTAACAAAGTACAAGTAGTAAAGTACTTTACTTAAGTAGAATTTTTAGGTTTCTGTAGATAAGTACATTTTACACTGGACAGTTTTTACTTTTACTTCACTACATTTGAGAGGAGGTATCTGCACTTTTTATTCCACTACATTTTTGAACTGGACTGAAGAGTAAAAAGTACTTTTCATGTAATTTGAGGGGTTATTTTTACCATGTTTGTAGTAACATCCTGACTAAAGTTTTCGAGTTCAAGCTTAGGCTTTGAGCAAACAAAAATAAATACACAAAATTCATGAGAAAAATTAAGAAACTGATTCATACTGACTAAATTTTCGAGTTCAAGCTTAGGCTTTGAGCAAACAAAAATAAATACACAAAATTCATGAGAAAAATTAAGAAACTGATTCATATTTTTACTCTGACCAAAATATGAATCAATTTGAATCAATATCACTGCCTTTACACTTAAATTAACAACACATATGTGAATTACTTTTTGCTCCTAAAGTACATTTTTAAACGGGTACTTAAATACTCTTACTTGAGGTTTTTTTTTTTTTCATGTGATACTTTTACTTGAGTAACTTATTACCTCTGTATCTGTTACTTAAGTAACAAAATTGAGTACTTCATCCACCACTGTACATAAGTACACCAGGAGCCCAGCTGTACCTTGGTGTTGCGGTCGTAGGTTTCCTTGAACTGCAGATGTTTTCCTGCTTTGCTGCTCAGGTCGAGCCACTTCCCTTTGAACCATTTCAACACCGGTTTCCGTTTGAGATTGCTCGAGTCCACTTTGGCCACAAACGTGATGTCCTTTCCTGCAAACAATGTTCAATGTAACTGTATAAAGAAGTGGACTGAGGGAGTGTGACGTCACCCGTAGCACTCGGTAAAGTTAACTACTGCTAGCATGCTAACAGCGCACTTCCTGGTTCTCGGATGATGAAACGCAGACAGCGTACGGTGGTCTCTTCAGCCTGCTTACAATATATCTGAACTGGGGCAAAACTACATGGACAAAAATCAGGTACAGCTACTTTAATAGTAGAAGTAGCAGAAATGTAGAAGTATAACATTAGCAAAAATAGTAGGAAGATATTTATGTTTTGATTCATTCATTCATTCATATTTTTTAGGGTATTTTAAGTGTACCTTTAGTTGCCGTGGCGCTCTCTGGTCTCTGGGTGAAAATGCTGTTTTCAGACGGCTGGTTTTCGCCACCAGGGGCCGAATCTAGAGAAAGTAAACACAGAAAAATACTCTGAGAATAGATAATAACATTACGTGCTTATATATACTATACTTTTTACTTGATGTTACTGATTTGCCTGCAATGTCCCACAGTATAGCATTAAACTTATCTGACCTGTGACTTGGCATCTATCTCTGTTTGTCTCCATGGAGATAGATAATTAATGCCGTACTGTGGAAAATTCAAAGCAAAGCACCATCTTGAAATTATAGTCTACTGATTTATTTATGATTTATAATGTGATTTTAGTTATATTTACATTTTCTGATTAGCCAATCCTTTATTATTAGTCTGTCTACACGAAAGCTCAAGCTGCTCTGTCCCACCTTGTGATGTCATGTAGTGGTAGTTTTCAAGTTAACAGCAACTTTTAGCAACTTTTAGTTCAGTAGAGATTGGCAATTCCAGTGCTGAAATTATCCAAATGATTCTTAGTGAAGGTGTATGGAGTATAATGCAGGGTTAAACACATGTGAACGAAACAAAACACAACTCCAGGTATGTTTTTGATGTCGAATTTTTTTTAAAAAAATAGATCAGAAAATAGCGTAATCTGGGCCCTTTCAAGCTTCACATATCACTTTTACTTCTTTTCTGTCGTGTCCCATTTCGAGCGCTAACCCTTTGTATCTGAAGTTAGCTAACCGTTTTCCTCTGGGACTATGGGAATGTCTTAGCACAGTGATTCAAACTGTCTTTTTACACCACAAACAATGGCAGGTGTTTTTACTTCAGCAGCAGCTGGAGCAGTCATCTGGGACCCTCTGTCAAATACTGTACACCTCTGCTAATAGGACATCCCACGGGAGAATGGCTCGACTTAGATCACTACTGAGGACGTCCAGAAGGGTTACTCCATCTCCGATACACACTAGACTACACTGCAAAAAGTCATATATAGGTAAGTATTTTTTTGACTAAAAAGAAATGGACTAAATAAATGAGTGCGACGTCACCCATAGCGTTCGGCTCCGGTCAAATGAAGCTCATCGAGGCTGGAGCAGTTATAGGGGCCAATCTGGAGCTGAGTTCCATATATGGAGTTCTGACCGCGCGTATCATAGCAACCAAAGAGCCAATCCGGAGCGATGCTGTTGAAGGTGACGCCCTTTGCCACCCACACCGTTGGTGGGAATGGGCAGGGAGCGGGAGCCTAGCGACGCTGTCAATCAAACCAGTTGCTAACGCTAGCGGGATCGATCTTGAGGAAAAAAGTGCCTGATTTGTCTGTAATTAATGTTCATATCTTGATTTACGGATACAATAGTGAAACAAAAACATCAGGACCATGTAGAGTGGGTCAACACGAACATTTTAAGACCAAAATGACGAGTCTGACAGCAGCAGTTACAGAGAGAGGGGCCACAGTTTTTCAATAGAAAGTGAATTGGAGCCAAAAAAAAAAAATTCGGAAAATTTACTTACTTACCCGTACTCAAAATAGGAAAACAAATCTTATGTTGCTTGCTTTATTGTTCCACAGTATGGCATTAAACGTATCGATCTCCAAAAAGACGATAGGCGACGCCAGCAGGCCAAGTTACAGGGCAGCTCTACGGAGAGGTGAGCCCTCACACAGTAATGATACAGGTGTTTCCAAGGTAACATTTGTAATTTGATTAAATAAATAGGTCTGAAGGTCCTGTACTGTATTTCTTCTCATGTATTTGAGCAAAACGTGTCTTGCCTCAGTACAGATATATTGTATAAGCAGCTCTTAAGATCCAAATTAGTCCACTGTGTGCTGTCAGCATCTAATTACAAAACACTTTACTGTCTGATAATCAGGAAGTCTGTGTTAGCATGCTAGCTGTTGTTAGCTTTACACTGACGGCAAAACTTCTCACTGGTCTTAGAGTTGTGGAAAAGCGCTTATAAACTCATCATGGTGAATAACTTGGATGCTCTGAATGCATAAGATAAGTGAGGAATAACTTTGGGCCTCTGCAAACTGTTTAAAATGAACTACTACTATTGTTTTTCACATTTTTAAAACAGTAAAAATCAGGTACAGTGCCTTTAATGCCATACTTTGGAACATTGCAGGCAAAGCAATCACATCATGTTGTTTTTGCATTCATATTATGGCCAAAAATATATCATGTATTTTTACTTCAAGATCTCATTAAATAAAGATTTACAAGTTAGATCTGTGTCAGAAAGGGCTGTGCGTCTGTCCACACCTCTTCCTCGATTTCTCTTTTATGACGTGGATTTTAATTTGATCTCTTAATTAAGCGCCCCCCTGACGACACATCCCCGGTCAGGTGTAAAATGGGTAAATCTGATCTTGGAAGAAGAACCCAAAGGAGACCCCTGGGTGCTCACACTAGATTCTGTTACTCTGCGTTTGGGAGAAAGGCTTACGATGAAATGAATCTGCTGATGTCTTTGGCTCAGATCTGCGCAGACTGGTTTAAAGACTTAAGGGAGTATATTTACATTTTGGACACTTGTTTTAGGAGGACCGGAGACACTGGACACTGCAAGAATCAGCAGAGTTACGTGGAAGCCATTTCTGAAATACAGCGACACGTAAAATGGGCACCGGACCTGAGCATAGTTGTATATCATTTATGTTTGAATTTTTAGAACGTTTGTGGGTTTTCGTCACTATTTATCTGTCTTTGCATTGTCTGCTGTTTGTGTTTGTGCTAATGGATTTGCCCACTGTATATAAAAATATGTTTAAAGGTCCTATATTACACAAAATTAACTCTTGTGAGCTTTAAGCCATGTTGGAATGTTGTTATCTCCCCAAAAACATACCTGGAGTTGTGTTTTGTTTCATTCACACATGTTTGAGTAACTCTTTATTATTAGTCTGTCTACATCTCCAAAGCTCAAAATGCTCTGTTCCACCTTGTGATGTCATGAAGCGATAATTTTCAAGTTAACAGCTCCTTTTACCTTTTGTTTAGTAGAGATTGGAAATTTCAGATTTGAAATTATCCAAATGATTCTAGTGAAGGTGTATGGAGTTTAAAAATACAGCACTTCCTGTATTAGCGCATGACATCACAAAGTGGAAGTAGAGTATTTTCAGTTTGAGAGAAGAATTCAGCCTAAATATGCAGGGTTTGTGTGTTAAACATGTGTGAATGAAACAAAACCCAACTCCAGGTCTGTTTGTGATGAGGAAGCAACATTATAACGTAGATCAGAAAACAGAGTAATATGAGCCCTTTAAAATAAGCCTATTACAAGGTACGGCAAGGCTAAACAGCGATGAGGTAACGAAAGTCCATAGCACAGTTGTCTGTCAATTAAAAAAAAAAAAAAGTTAAAGCTACCATCAGTAATTACACTGACCAACCCAGCCGTGTTGTATTCTCACATATCACCACTAGATGTCATCTATCTTACTGCTGTCTGACAGTGCGCCGGCTCTGGCCTCACAGAAGAAGAGCAGAGAGCTCAGGTGAGACTGAACAGAGACCAGAGAACAGGTTTCACATCTGCCATCTAGTGGTGAAAGAAAAAAGTCAAATAAAGTTACAGATGGTAGCTTTAACACTTAAATAAAACAGCAAAAACGATATGGTCATGGTAAATGGTCACATATTTACGTAGCGCTTTCTCACCTTCAAGTCACTCAAAGCACTTTACATGAAGGAACCGCTCACCCATTCACACACACATCCATACACCAGTGTTCGCAGACATGGGGGCGAGGTGCGTTAAGTGTCTTGCCCAAGGACACAACGACAGCATTCATCTGTGAGAGCTGGAATCGCACCGCCAACCTGTGGGTCGGTGGGCAAACGCTCTACCAACTGAGATACTGTATAAAATATAAAATAAAGCAAACAAATCAGTAACAGAGGACTGCACGACTCACACGGTGTTAAAAGTCAGAGATGATTGGTTTTGTGGTCATTATTTGCCCCATAGTATTTAGTTATTTTATTTATTCCTGCCTCAAAGTCTATGCATGGAAAGTTGACTTGTGGAGATTTGAAGTGAGTGGTCAGTGTTTAGCTCCAGTGAAGCATTAAAACAGTAACACATTTGTGATCCATGAATAAAACACGACACAGTACATCTGACTATAGTACACTATCTCACACTTATGATTTATTCAGACTCATTCTTTAGTAATGGGGCCCAACAGACAGCAGCATCTCGGTCACTATGACAACCATGTCTAAGGTTGTGTTCAAAGTCCCTTACTGTTTCGATGGGTTCTCTGCATTTGACCCATTTTACACGTGACCAGGCCAGTGGTTGAACGTAACAAAGTAAAAGTAGTAAAGTATTTTAGTTTTAACATGTTTGCAATTTGAGCAAACAAAAATATACAAATAAAAACAGATGGAAAAAATGGCGGATTCACTTGTTTCTGCTGTACAAAATTCAGCACAAGTCTTTATCAAAATCACTACATTTGAAGCTTTATAAGACCTCAAAATCTTGACAAAATACTTTTACTTTTTACTCTTTAAGTACATTTTTTAATCGGGTACTTTAATACTTTTACTTAAATAAGTAAAAGTATCACATGAAAAAATCTACTTAACTTATTTAGTATTTTTCTTCTGTACTTTTACTTAAGTAACAAAATTGAGTACTTCTTCCACCACTGGACCATCAGAGTGACCCAGATCTGAGCCGTGGGGATGTTGGTCAGGAATAGCTGCTTGCCTCTCCACAGATCTAACCCATAACTTGGCCTGGTGTCACCCTCTGCTTGTCTCCATGGAGATAGATATGTTTAATGCCTTACCGTGGAACAATGCAGGCAAAGCATCTCCATGAAGACAAGCAGGTGGTAGACCCTTCTCCAGAAAAGTTCCATAGTGCACCTTTAAAGAGCAGGTATTTTACTTCTACGGGACATTAACTGCTAACACATAATTTAGATCACCATGTTTCCTTTTGTAGTTTTGAAAATGCTATATTTGCCAAAAACAACTTATTAAAATGTTTTAGAAGTTTCACTTTCGTTTTTGACGCTGAGTCTCCCCTCCCTTTGCTCTCTGTGCTAAGTCACTCCCCCTTCAGAGCGACATCACAACACAATCAGCCGCATCCCGCTAACGAAACTACTGCACATCACATCAGCTTTATCAAGTTGCTGTGTACAGTTTTGTATCACGTTTTTGTATATTTATGGAGAATTGTCGTGTGGGAGCTTGGGACGTAGGTTTGTGGGCGGAGCACTGGACAGAATCTTACAGCTAACCATAAGGAGGGTTCAAATAGGGCCCAGGAGAGATCGCTAAATTACTCAGACATGCATGAATGACATCTAAAACCTCTTCAGGCATGTTTTTGATGAGGGAACAACATTATAACGTGGTAGAAAGATTTTGTATAATACCCCCTCTTTAAGTCTCGTCTTAGCATTGGCTTGTGCATTTACTCCCTCAAAACACCATCATTTTGTTTAATATAACTTTTACTATATGCCACAAAAATACATTGCACTGGATTAGCATAAAGTTGTTATTATCTTATTTAGTTTATGAAAAAGTGTAATATAAAAATAATCCCATATCTTCTAAATAGCCCATAATGTGCAGAGGTTTATGACTGCTCTAACTCAACTTGTTCTACCCTAATCAAAATTTTCTCTCTCTATGGAAATGTTATCGCTTTGGAACTTTCCACAGTACATGGCAAGCAGCTGACACCAGTCCAAGTTACAGGTCAGATCTCTGAAGAAGCGTGTCCACTCATAGTACAAATGTATGTTTTTCAAGGTATCTGTAGGCAATAAAAACATTTGTAATTGAATAGGTGCAAAATAGATAAGTTTAATGCCGAGCGACTAAAAGTTACATGGTGCACCTTTAAATCAGACCTATTCTGCATCACAGACTTTTCAGAGCTTTTAACCATGTTATAGTAGTTTCCTCTTCACCATTTCCCCTTTGCAAGTTGTTTTTGGAGTGATTCATGGATGTTTGGGCGATGTTTGGGCGATGTTTGGGCGATGTTTGGGCGATGTTTGGGCGATGTTTGGGCGACAGTGACTCAGTTGGTAAAGTGTTTGTTTCAAGAAGAACATTTTTTGCCAATCAACCCTCCGTTTTCAGCGCCACTGGTACACGCCCACTGCTCTGTACTTACTTCGTTCTCCGATTTTATTTTCTTAATTGGTGATACAAGTAGAATTTTTGCAGCGCGGTGTAGTGATTTTTGGTACAAACGCAAAAAAAATCCACTACACGCTAGCATGATGTGCAGCTATCCGTAGGAGGTGCTGACAGCTACGCGTCTCTTTGTTGTGATGACGTTTACAGCGACGTGAGCTCCCGCAGTTTTCTAACACGGAAGTCAGACTCATTTTAGATGAATACTGCGATTTAAAATGTCCAAGTTATAACATAATGAACCACGAGTGTCATGGATTATAACTATAGAGCAGACACAAGCACAATAGCTCTTCTTTCATTTAAGTCTATAGAAAATGACTATAGTCTAAGATATTCAAATACTATATATAGGCCAGTGCATAAGATATAGGTTCTTTTAGTAAACAACATACATTAGAAGCTAAAGCTAATTCAGATTTGCCAGTTTCCTCAAAAATGGAGTCTTAAGTAGGCTTAATATGTCTCGTGCTGTTCTTCTCATGTCAGATTAAATGCTGTTTTTCTCAAACGCTCAAAAACAAACCAACACAAAGCAGCTCCGAAATGCAAAGGCGGATTAGAGCAGACAATTAAAGCCTCCATCTCCCACAATGCACCTTGTCTCATCGATCTGAAGACGTGTGAATGAAGGAGAATCTGTGCAACAAAGACCAGAATAAACCTAATTATGACACAGACGCAGGAGGTTTTTTAGTTGTTTGTATAGTATTTTTCCTATGTATTTATTGATTTAGAAAGTTGACTTTTCAAGACAAAAACATCAAGCTAAATTTCATTTTAAAGGGCCCATATTGTGCTATTTTCTGATCTGTTATAATATTGTTTCCTCATCACAAACAGACCTGGAGTTGTGTTTTGTTTCATTCACACACGTTTAACACACAAACACTGCATATTTAGGCTGAATTCTTCTCTCAAACAGAAAACACTCTGTTCCACCTTGTGATGTCATGTGGTAATACAGGAAGTGCTCCCCTGTGTTTTTAAACTCCATACATCTTCGATAGAATCATTTGGATAATTTCAGCTCAGGAATTGCCAATTTCTACTTAACAAAAGGTAAAAGGTAGATACTAACTTGAAAACTACCGCTTCATGACATCACAAGGTGGAACAGAGCATTCTGAGCTTAGGAGATGTAGACAGACTAATAATGCAGGGTTACTCAACACAACTCCAGGTACGTTTTTGAGGAGGTAACAGCATTATTAGGAGCTTTAAAACTTAGACCACTGTGTGTTGTCTGCTTCTAACTTTGAAGTATTTTTGAACGAGGAAGTAATGCTAGTTCTTATTTTCGCATTGTTTCCAGAATGTCTAAACTACGAGATTTTCAACAAGATTTTTCTATCAAAAGACAGTATGTTTTGTTCTTTGCTGAGCGCATTCTATTAAATAACTTTTTATAATAAACTGAAAACTGCCATGTTGATTCAATTGCTCCCGTGGCTACGCTCCCATCACTACGCTCCTCACGAATCGCGTTCCTCTCTGTGCCCGCTCTGGTTTACACAGCTATTCATCTGAGCTGGCAGCTATGGTACACACTCTTTAAATTACAACAACATGTAGCCCACTCGCTCATATACGCACTAAAGTTTGATCTATAACGGGACATGGCGTCTAATCCGAGCCGCTCTCCGAATACAAAGTGATTTAGCCTCTCCAGGGAACAGAGCAGCCATGTTGGGAGTTACAGCTCATAACGTCACGCTCTGAGGAATACCTGGGTTTATACACAGGCCATGATGCAAATGGACTCGTATGTGAAAAATGTTTAGCGCTACTCAGATAAATTCTCCGGGACTGGCTAAAAGTTCGGCATTGCTACGTGCTGTATTTTCCATGGAGCGTGAGTTAATTTCATAATAAACAGATGTGATTACTGCAAATAGCATGTTAGCTTCCAGATATATAGTTGGTCTTGGCTAGAAGAAAATACAACTCAGTTCAAGACCTGTTTAGCAAACCCGTCCCAACTTAAAGGGCCCGTATTACGCTGTTTTCTGATCTATGTTTTAATGTTGCTTCCTCGTCAAAATCAAAAACATACCAGGAGTTGTGTTTTGTTTCATTCACACACGTTTAACACACAAACGCTGCATATTTAGGCTGAATTCTTCTCTCAAACAGAAAACACTCTGTTCCACCTTGTGATGTCATGTGGTAATACAGGAAGTGCTCCACTGTGTTTTTAAACTCCACACAGATTCATTGGAATCATTTGGATGATTTTAGACCTGGAATTGTCAATCTCTACTGAACTAAAGGTAAAAGGTAGTTGTTAACTTAAAAACTACAGCTTCATGACATCACAAGGTGGAACAGAGCATTTTGAGCTTTGGAGATGTAGACAGCCTAATAATGCAGCGTTTCTCAAACATGTGTGAATGAAACAAAACACAATTCCAGGTGTGTTTTTGAGGAGGTAACAACATTATAACATGGCATTATAACATGAAGTACAATATATATCCTGATAAATGATCACACTGAAACTACTTAATATCACAGACGCAGTAACACTAAAGTGGGATTATCCTAAACCCGTTTCGACGTGAATGATGTTTATTATTTATTTTATTATTATCCCCGTTAGTGCAAAGAAAAGGTACACGTGATATTTACTGAGCCTGAAAAAGTATAGTTTGTTCTATCATGTATTGAATAACAAGTCGATATAGTAATTATCATGAGAGGCCCATATGTTCCTAAACCTAAACTTCACCCTGATCATGACCCTTTAACCTGATTGTGAAAAAATATATTGTAAAAGAATACACATTTGTGAGCAGTGTTTGGTGAAAAAAAAGAAGTGCTGCCCAGATGCATCAGCAGAAGGCAAAAGAAAACCTCCATGTGTTGTTGTTATAACTGAGTCCAAGGTCATTTTCACACACGTCAGTGGCTTTGTGGAGCGCCCCCCAGTGGCTCCAGATTTAGTTCTGTTTACTTCACTTTCAGGTCGGTCTTGTTCACTTACACTGCACATCATTCATCGCAAACACCATGAGCCACGTGAGAGGCCATCAGCTGATCAAAGAACTTATTTCAAGTGACTGAGCCCCGTGAATAAACACGCGCACGCTCACTTCCCCTGGACACCATGGTCTTTTCTTTCACCTGTGGCTAAATACACCGTGAGAACTGTACGCGCTGCTGGCAGAGGAGAAAAAGCAATCAAATTATTAGGAATTGAATAAATGCAAAATGCATAGCTTTAGTGTCATACAGTGGAACATCGCAGGCAGAGCGATCTCCATGGAGACTATCATGTGCCAGACTCTCCACCAGTAAAGTTACATAGTGCACCTTTAATCTGAACTGAAAAACTGGGGTCAAACACTCAATACAGTTTCACAGGCACAAGCGAAACACCTTCGTTCCACGGTTTTATTAAATTCTCACCATCCGAGTCGAAAATAGCTCCGATAATCAAACGTGTGAGTTCATGCACGTGCTGCCGTCACCACAGAGCCTCTTCTGTGTCTGTTTAGTGCTCACATACAGATATTTGTCTAAACAGGGATTTTCTGAGAAGTATAAAACTTTACCCAGTTTTACTAAGTGTTAAACATGGGCAAAGTTGTATGGAAATTAAGCTTTTCTTATCATTATGTCAAGTATGTCCTGAGGGCTGTGACTCTCCTCAAACTGCCCTGTCACTGGATCTGATGACCCGACCTGCTGATCTGCACTGAGACTAGAGTTTTTCTGTTATTACTGTGTTTTACTTGCCTGGCAAATCCAGAATGATATCTGTGTGTTTATTATACAGATTGATATCAGTCTGGTCCCCGCGCCTCTGTGGCGCCTCAAGTCCGGCCAAATATGATCGTCCAATCAGATTAGTTTTTTTTTCGAAAGAGCTCATTGGTCACTTGTGATTTACAAATAAAATCAAATTTATAGCTATCAAGTTTCTTGCTTTACTCATTTATTCTACAGAAATCTGCAGAAAAAGCTTTGCAGCGCCATGTGCTATTTTTGCTTTGCTCATTTATTCTACAGAAATCTGCAGAAAAAGCTTTGCAGCGCCATGTGCTATTTTTTTCCTTTATTTTTTCCAATACAGAGGGACCATGCGTGTCCCTGATTGGCAAATCCACCTGTCAATCACGCCCATCTGAACTCTGGGAGATTTTCCTGTGACCAGACTCACATCTTCATAAAGTATTGAAGAAGTGTGTGTTCTGGATCCCAGGCCAGTATTTTCCAGCTCAGTGTGTTTAAACCGACCCTCGGGGACAAATACAGTGATACTGATTGACGTTTTACTTTATTCTAGTATCTTTTCTGTGCGCCCTCTTGTGGTGATTTGTGAACCAAAGCTATTCATATATGTGAATCCTTGGCCAACAAATTGCTTTTTGAGCTAAGCATAAGAAGCGTATGAATCTATAATATGTTTTAATTTGGAAAATAATTATTGATTAAAATATCTGTATAATATCAGTACTCGTACAGTACATCTGCACCCCAAAATGAGCCTTCTGCATGAGTTAAAATTACTTCAGTTTGGAATATTAATCTCATTTTAAATACATTTTGTTTTTTTCTCTCATATGTTCACTGTGCAACTTTTGGAGTTATGTTATGGCTTTGCTTGGAAGGTCCCACAGTATGGCATTAAACATATCTTTCTTTTAACAGACTGGTTTAATACCATGGTGCAAAAGCAATAACATTTCCATGGAGACAAGCAGGTGACTGTCCCGCCACCACAAAAGTTACATAGTGCACCTTTAATATATGCTAAACTCAAGTCCTTTTAGCTAACGCAGATGTTCATTTTGGCCTTGTGTTATGATGCATTCTTACCCTCCTCCTCCTCTGACAGCTCTATGTGTGGGGAAAACAATGTTGTTACCGACTATTGGATTATAAGCTTCTTCCATGAGACGGATCAAATGCAGTTCTCTTACCAGGCTTATCTGAAAAACACAGAAATAAAATATATTCAAGAAGACATATTGTGCTTGTGTCGCTCTATAGTTATAATCTATGACACCCGTGGATCATTATGTCATAATTTGTATATTTTAAATCGCAATATTCATCTAAAACGACTTAATAAAAGAAACATATAGTTATATCTATGACACCCGTGGATCATTATGTCATAATTTGTATATTTTAAATCGCAATATTCATCTAAAACGACTTAATAAAAGAAACAAGCTCGCTGACTTCCGCGTTAGAAAACTGCGCTGTCCGATGGGAGCTGACGTCGCCGTAAACGTCATCACGACAAATCTCCGCATGCTGTTGGCGCCTCCTACGGATAGCTGCAGATCAGGCTAGCAAATTTTTAATTTGTATCGAAATTACTACGCGACGCTGCTGAATCCTGCACGTATCATCGTTTAAGAAAATAAAACTGGGGAGCGAAATAAGTACAGAGCAGTGGGCGTGAAAACACTGTTCAGAGCTATGACGTCTTGAATACAGGAGAGTAAAGACAGTTCAAACAAATCACTCTAAATACAACTTCAGAGGGTCAATGAGAAGCAAACAACTATAACATGGTTTAAAGCTCTGAAAAGTCCATTTTGCAGAATAGGTCTGATTTAAATAAACTCCATCATCTGGGTTGAGTTTGAGTTCATTTGCAGAGCACGTTGCAGGGAGTAAATTGAATGTAAAAGTGTCCCAGGATCAGATTTGGAGAAGGCTCTTACCAGAAGAGGCTGGGGCCGCCTTATCGTCTTTGGCTTCTGCAATTAAAAACACAATTATGGAAATTAATTTGTCCACGCTTTTCAATTAATTTCATATCATGCAACTGCAGCGGGGAAGGCAACATTGAAATTCAGAGCCCTTTTACACACTGTATACATGTCAGAAATGAACAAATGAGATGAAATGATAAAAAAAACATAACCTACACAAGTTAAAGGTGCACTGTGTAACTTTTTTGGTGGAGGTAACGCAGTAAACTTATCTGCCTCCACGAAGACAAGCCAGGCAGGTAAGATCTGTGGAGAGACGCCCCTGCTTCCAGTAAGAATGCATGTTTTTCCAGGTATTTTTTAAAGCTATAATAACACCTATAATAAGTAAGAAAGGTTAATGCCATACCGTGGAACATTCCAGGTAAAGAAATAACATCTCCATATAGACAAGCAGGTGGCTGACCCCTCATCAGAAAAAATTACTTAGTGCACCTTTAAAAACACTTCGTTTAGATTATAATTGGACCTTTAACTGAGTGATCTATGGGAATCTACATACTTTTTATATACTTTATCTGTAAACTTTTACTCTTAACTGTGTATAATTGTGCGTAGATACTTTAATGCTACACCCGAGCAGACAGAGCGGTGGTGAAGAGGAGGTGGAGAGGCTGAGGGGGTTGGTTTCGCTGCTGCAGTGAAGATGGGACAGAGTGAACTATAGTTGCAACTAACTAATATGGCAGGATAATGGAGGAGAGAGAGTGCATTTGTCTTGAGAGGTGATTGGTTGAGAGGCACAGGTAGCGGATCGTGATTGGTTGACAGTGACAGACAAGTGAAGGGATTGGTGGTTTTCAGTTTTCCCTTGATGACCAGAGGTGGAAGAAGTACTCAATTTTGATACTTAAGTAAAAGTATAGATACCGGAGCAAAAAAAAAAAACTCAAGTAACAGTAAAAGTATCACATGAAAGAAAAATACTTAACTGAAAGTATTAAAGTACCCGTTTAAAAATGTCTTTAAAGAGTAAAAAGTAAAAGTATTTTGCACACAGTCTGAGATCTAATAAAGCTTCAAATATAGTAATTTTGATACAGATTTGTGCTGAATTTTGTTCAACAGAAACAACTGAATTCATATTTTAGATGGCAGTGTATTTTTATTTGCTCAAACTTATGAACATGTAAAAATAAACCCTCAGACTTTTCAGCAGGTCTCAAAATTTTCATTTCACAGATTCCTAAATTTTTTCCTTAAGTACAGTACTTTTACTTTGTTATGTTCCACCACAGTTGATCACATTGTACTTGGTCATGAAATATCCAAAAGTACTCATAAATGTTGAACCTGATCATTTCTATTTGTGACCAGACCCAAGAACTCACTGTGTTACAACAAGAATCTGCATTTCAACTATATTCATTTTAGCTGCCCCCATCTGTATTAAATATTGACCTATTCACATAATTAATACCAATTCTACCCTTCAGAATCATTGGCCATGTGCATTTGAACGCTAGCAGCTCTTGTTTACTTCCTCTTTTTTCTTTATCTGCTAATCTGTTATCCTTCCTCCTGCTAGCATGAATTGCAAACAGCCACGAGCCTCTCCGATACTGCGAAACCGTGTCAAACATTTTTATAAATATACAAAACATACAACGCAGTTTTAAACCACCATATTACCAACATAAATACACCTTTGGAGGAGATTCCTGACGGGTTGGCCCAGAGCTGGATGCAAAAGCCTGGATTTTCCAATGTGGGAATTGTGTCGTATACAAATTATGCTTGGTTTACAAAAACACAGAGGCTGCCGGGTGGATATAAACGTCTTTTTCAGAGATCAGGAGGGATAATTGGGCTTGAAACGCAGTCTGAAAAGGCTAGGCCCGGAGACAAAACCAGCTGCGATAGGATAAGGACTTCAAAGTTGTGCTGTTGTGGGGATGTGGGTTAGCGACGCGGATCAGGGCTAGCTAATGAGATGGAGATTAGCGATGGCGTGTTCTTCCAGACTTCAGCCTACACTAATGCTGCGGGTTTGGCTGCTGTACATGCTCCGATTCTGATGATTATGGAGGTTTAAGATGTGGTTTATTATGTTGATAGAGTGAATGTGCACTGACTTTTGTTATTTTATTTTTTGTTCTCAGCGAGGGTACGCCAGATGCCCTTCCTTGCCAGTTACTGTAATACGGTGAGTTTTTAGATTCCTCTTGTTGGAGGGTATATGCTTACCAACTACACTACAGGAAAGGGTCTCCGACAATGAACAAGGGGCAATTATTTTCGTTACTGTAAGGTATTTTCTAGCAGTGC
>KN480457.1:786-58063 GCA_000787095.1 Periophthalmodon schlosseri
TCACATGATTTCACAATATTCTAGAATCCCTATAGTTTAACACTGGGCTGGAGAACAGGTCAGAAGTATATGGTGGAATTTGTGCTTTAACTGTCAAATTGCAGATTTGGGGGCCATATTACGCTATTTTCTGATCTATGCTATAATGTTGTTTCCTCATCAAAAATCATACTTGCAGTTGTGTTTTGTTTCATTCACACAATATGGATAATTTCAGATCTGGAATAGCCAATCTCTACTGAACTAAAGCTAAAAGGTAGCTTAATGACATCACAAGGTGGAACAGAGCATTCTGAGGTTTGGAGATGTAGACAGGCTAATAATAAAGAGTTACTCAAACATGTGTGAATGAAGCAAAACACAACTCCAGGTATGTTTTTGAGGAGGTAACAACATTCTAACACGGCTTAAACCTCACAAGAGTAAATTTTGTGTAATACAGAACATTTAAAGACTGAGATTAATATTGCGGGTTTGTGGAACCAATCCCTAACTAAAACAATGATGTAACTCTCCCATAGAATTATATATATTATATTGAGATTAATATTGTGGGTTTGTGGAACCAATCCCTAACAAAAAGAATGATGTAAATCTCCCATAGAATTATATATATTATATTATGATATAATATAATATAATACTACAACGTGAACACAACCTATTCCATACTTTTAAAGATTTGCGTAAGATGAAAACATATCTTGAAGGAAATTGTGATAATATATTGAGTCATTTGACCAGGAGGACATAGAGAACCAGAGTCACGCGAGCTCTGTAGCCTCCTTCCGCCTCATACTGCTTTTTGTTTAGGGAAAAAATCTTGACCTTTTGGTAATTGCCATCTTGTTGCTTGGCTCTCCTCTGCCCTACTGTAATGAACAGTTTCCATGCCTGAGGGCCACCCAGACTACTTATCTGCTATTGCCTGCTGGCTGGGAGCACAGCAAAAACATGTGAAAGCAAAATCTGGCTAGGCTAAGGCTTTTGTTACACCGTTCACAACAATAGCATTCATTAAAAACTATAAACATACCGCTTCTTGCTAAAACAGCTCATTTAAAGTCATTCTTTTTCAATTACGCGGAATAATTACAACATTTTCTGCATTGCTTGGCTTCACTTTGCGCTTTAAAAAGGTAGCAGGGAGAGTTGGATTATTCATACCAAGCCAAATCTTTTGTCAACGTGAGCTGGAATAGGCCTATCCAGCGCAGCTCAGTAGGCAGCCAATAGCGTTTGTTTTTCTTCATTAAAATTAGCCCTAGGTACCGCACGGTGCAAATTCATTACTGTGCAGCTTTCCTGGTCTATTTTAAGGCCTGGGTTACATACACAGCCACCCTGCTTACAACACGAGCTAGCATACACATAAATCATGCCACTTATGGTTTTGCCTTAGTTTGGTGCAGCCTTTGTAATAATGGGCGATGGGATGGTGTGAGATAAAGATAGCTTATCCGTTACGGCGAAGCTTAATAGCAACAACAGCATGCTAACTGCGCACTTCCTGATTCGGAGACAATAAAACACTTTAAATGCAGACAGTACACAGCTGTCTAATTTTGGCTTCAAGAGCTGCTTATACGACATATCTGTACTGGGGCAAGATAAATTTTGCTCAAACACATGGAAAAGAAATAGGGTACAGGTATTTTAAAGTGGCCCTATTATGAAAAATCGACTTTTCAGAGCTTTTAACCATGTTATAGTTGTTTCTCCTTCTCATTTACCCTCTCCAAGTTGTATTTAGCGTGATCAATGCATGTTGGAGTAATCTTTACACAGCTGTAGTCAAGAGTTTTCACCGCTACCGTCACTGCCCACTGCTCTGTACTTACTTCGTTTTCCAATTTCCAATTTTTTTAGTCTGTGATACACATCGGATTTGGCAGCATTGCATAGTCATTTTGGTACAAATGAAAAAAAATCAGCTGCTTGTTAGCGTGATGTGCAGCTATCCATAGGAAGTGCAGATTCTTTGTTGTGATGACAATGATGATGACGGCAACATTTGCTCCCACTGGGCACCGTAGTTTCAGGTGACTTGTTTCTTTTATTAAGACGTTTTAGATCAATATTGCGATTTAAAATGTCCAAATTATAACATATGATCCATGGGTGTCATCGATTATAACTATATAGCAGACAAAAGCACAATATGTGTTCTTTAAGAAACCAAATCATACTTCTGTCTGTAATACACAGTGAAGCTTAAACAGAAAGGAGATAGAATAATAATAAAAGTCAGTCTTTCACTTAGTTACCTTATTTCCGCGTTGACTCGTTCATAGGACTCCTCTGCCTTCTTGAGATTCGTCGCCTCCCACTCGGCGGCTAGACAAAACAAAAGGTCAGACAAATTAACAATGTGGACTAGAAGCGTCTGGGCAGCTGCATGTTAGCAAACACGAACTAGTTGATATACAGTGTTAAAAGAAGGGGCTGGAGAGATGAAAGAAGCTAAGCATAAACACAAAAAAGTGTTATTCCAGGTGCGCTTCAGATGCCCCGAGACTTGCAAGTTTCACGCGGACAAAAGTGTTAACCAAACGTGGGAAAAAAAGAGTAAAAGTTGAACAAGTTTTTGACCACTGCAGTGCGTGTAATGGTGCAATGCGCAGGTGGATAGCATAGCCCGGACATCAGATGCTAAAGGGGGAAAAACGTGTCATTTTCTTCAAGGGTTTTTGACAGTGACAAAAATGTAATAGAAGTGTGAGTCCGAGTCAACATGACAGACAGGCTCTGAGAAGTGTGCGCACCTGTCACCACATCCACTCCACTAAGCTCTGAAAAGTGGGATTCACACTGAAGTCAAGATGACAACAAATCTGGCAACATACGCAGTAGTAAATTACTGGACAATCAGCTACAATTGTGTTTTCGTTTTTCCAATCCTACTTTTATTATTAAGTTATGTTATTACACGGGCGACAGTAGCTCAGTTGGTGTTGGGGCGCTGATCCGAAGGTTGGTGGTTTGAATCCCGCTCTCGACATGAACATCATTGGTAGACCGGTCAGATCCACTGACCCACAGGTTGGCGGTGTGATTCCAGCTCCCGCAGATGAATGCTGTCGTTGTGTCCTTGGGCAAGACACTTAATCCACCTCGCCCCCAGTGTCTGCGTACACTGGTGCATGCATGTGTGTGTGAGTGGGTGAGTGGTTCCTTGATGCAATGCTCTACTGATGTGCTATGGTCCATTCTACACCTACTTTTACCCAATCACTTGTTAGACACATTTTGATGTAGTGAAGGGGGGATTGGTACCAAACATCATCATATCTATGTTGACTGAGGTAATGAAAAGTATTGATTATCACGCAGAAGGTTTTGCTATTTAAATATCAAAACAAAAATACATTGTTTACATATTAGTTTATCTGTATATATATTGCATTTTTTGATCAGTTCAAGCTGGGGTGAAGCAAGATAATGAAGGTAAATTTCTTTTGTTGCTTGGGATCCAGAATACACACTTCTTCAATACTTTACGAAGATGTGAGTCTGGTCATCAGTGAATTTCTGTGAGTTCAGATGTGCGTGATTGACAGATGGATTAGCCAATCACGGACATGCATGGTCCATCCGTATCAAACCAAATATGGCTGCATACGACAAAAAAAATAAATAAAAAATATCACAAAGGACTGAAAAACATTGCAGATTTCTACAGAATAAATGAGCGAAGCACTAAACTCTGTTAATCTGAGGTGAGAGAAATGTAATTTTGTTTGTTAATGACAGATGACCAATGAGTTCATTCGTTTCACATACGTCACTGAAAAGATCAAATTTGATTGAGATGTAACGGAGGGCGTAGGGACCAGAGAGATATTATTCTGGATATACCAGCACAGACTGTATAAAGAAGTGGACTAAGTCAGTGTGACGTCACCCATAGCGTTCGGCTCCAGTCAAATGAAGCTCATCGAGGCTAGAGCAGTTATAGGGTGGATCTGGAGCTGAGTTCCATATTTGGAATTCTGACCGCGAGTATCATAGCAACCAAAGAGCCAATCCGGAGCTAGGCTGATGAAGGTAACGCCCCTTCCGACTTAGCAACGCTGTCAATCAAACCTGTGACTAACACTAGCAAGAGTGACCTCGACGAAAGAAGGAGCCTGATTTGTCTGTTATTAATGTTTATATCTTGATTTACAGACACAATAGCGTAATAAATATACAAGGATCATGTACAGTTTTAAGACCAACATTTTAAGACCAAAATGATGAGGCTCGCTGCAGGAGTTACAGAGAGAGAGGTGACAATTTTTCAATGTAAAGTGAGTCGATGGAGCCGGAAGCGAGCCCACGATCACTTCCTATTTGGAATGTGGCAGCTAGCGCGTTAGCTACGTCCATGTATATATACAGTCTATATATGCCAGGCAACGTCTTTATACAAGGAGTTTCAATGCATATTTAATACAAAAGTCACTGGTATCAATATTGCAATACTTTTTAGATTTAGATTTTTTTTTTTTTCTTGCCATAGTATTACTAAAATAAATAATAAACAAAATAAACAAAAATCAATGGTATCGCCCATCACTAGTATGAGCTGTAATTTCCTAAATGATAGTATAAGATATAAAAATGTCCAAAGCCAAATGGTCCAGCCTCACATTTAAAGTGTCCTGATGGAATAATGTTGTAAACAGTAGAATAGGGCTGCACAACAATCAAATGTAAATATCAATTTTAACATCACAATTATGAAATAGCAAAGACTGTAATCTTTGAGGTAATTCATCGCTCTCTGCAAACATCAAAATAGCTATTTAATATAACTGCTAACCCTACACTTAACCACTCTACAAATATGTTTGCAAATACGTGGGATTCTTGTATTACTTCAACACTATATATTTCAATTCTATTTATTTTTGTATAACCCAAATCTCAACAGGAGTTTCTCCATTGGGCTTCACAAAGATGTTGATTTAATTTTAACTGGAATGTTTTAAACAGCATTAAACTAAATAAAAAGGAAAGAAAAAGGTAAGAAAAAGCTATCGGCCAATAAAACCCAACCAAATTTTGTTTTTCTCTCAAATGTGACTGCTCCCGGATGTGTTGAAAATGTGTTATATGAACTAAAATTGGATATTGTTTCCCCTATAGAACACAATAAAAACCCAGCCTCTTTAAAAATGTAACAAAACTCTTTTAATATATTTTCTTCCCATATATTTTTTACCTTAGGAACATTTAACACTATATCCAAGGAAACAAATCTTCATAATTTCAGCGTTGGCTAACTTGCTAACAGCTGGATGCAGCACCAGTAAATTATAGTAGTTAAACATTATTGAGAAAATTAAACTAATTTTAATGCATAGACTTGGTAGAAGTTACGCCCAGTTTAAAAGCTAGCATAAAGCACCCTCATTAGCTTAATTATCCTGCATTTTTGTTATGTTCGCATGTCGCTAATATGTTGAAGACAATATAGGCGCCGAGAACAAAGACAATGAACTGAAAATAGTATAGGTGGGAAAAAAAGTATCCACATTTGAAGAGGCACTAGGATTGTACATGTTAAGTGAAGCATGAAGACTACAGGCACTTTCTTTCACAGCGGGATCACACATGAAACTGTGAGGAGAGATGGCAGAAAATACCACGAGCAACACGCCGCACAGGAATCCAATTTAATTGTCTTGCGCCGATGGACCTGGGGATTTTCAGGGGCGTTTGGAACAGGTTTGTTTCATTCACGTCGTCGAGGAAACGCTTTCTCTCAACTGTAACAGAATATAAGACGAGGAAAGGCGCTATTGACAAAAATGACAACGATATTCAAACAATATTTTAACAATGCATCAGGAATGTGCTAAAACGTGCCTGTAAATGTCTTTATTGAAGTTCAAATTTAGCACAAAACATGAATGAACATCAAATTAACCACTGTCACCTTATAATAACTACACCTTTTATGTATTTGAGCAAAATTTGTCTAATTATCAGTAAGTGTGTTGTTAGCACGCTAGTTGTGTTAGCATTCCCGTGCCAACAAAACGCTGCTCTAACCTCTGAAAGTTGCGCAGAGTGCTCATACATTCATCATCGTGAATAATTAGCATGCTCCTAATGCATAAGGTAAGTGCGGAATAACTTTGGACCATCACATTTGAGACAATAACTTTTTTTGCATTATCTTGATAATGATATTCAGACCATATTTTAACAATGCATCAGAAATGTGCCAAAACGTGCGCGTAAATGTCTTTGTCTAGGTTCAAATTTAGCACAAAACATGAATGAACATCAAATTAACCGCTATCACCTTATAATAACCACAACTTAAAGGCTCTGTACCTGATTTTTCCATGTATTTGAGCAAAACGTGTCTAATTATAAAGAATTTTACTGTCAGAGAATCAGGAAATGTGTTGTTAGCATGCTAGTTGTTGTTGGCATTAAGGCGACTAATCTCTGAAAGTTGCAGAGAGTGCTTACAAACTCATCACCGTGAATAATCAGAATGCTCAGAATGCATAAGTTAAGTGAGGAATAACTTTGGACCATAAGTAAAATCAGGTACAGCGCCTTTAACAATGAAAAATGAAAATGATATTCAGACAATATTTTAACAATGAATCAGAAATGGGCTAAAAATTGCCTGTAAATGCCCAGGTTGAGGTAAAATTAACCACAAAAAGGGCCAAAATATCACTTCACAGCCTTGTTTGGAAGATTACACTAGATGTTTCTGTCTCTTTTTGAGGTAATTTTTTAATAGTTTCAGTAGTAGACAAAACACTTGATATTCTAATTTTGCATATCTCCAAAACAACAACTACAATATTATCATTTTTTTCATTTTAATTGTCATTGGTTTTGGTACTGGATCATGCTAAAGAATAGGAAGCTGTCATAGCACTTGCTGGAGTAGCAATTAGCATGTTCCTAGCATGTGGTCGCAGCTGGTTGCCCACACAGATACCCCCGAACAATTCCCCAGACACCTTTTTTTTTCTTTCTTTTTTTTTTAAGTCGTACAGATGTGACATGTCCAAAAGGCAAGCTGTGATTTTCCACTTTGCAAAGTCTATTTTTAGAAAAAGAAAAAAGAGTGTCCCGAATAGGGCTGCATAATATATGGCAACTGAATCTACTTCTCAATTTGAGCTGGCACAATGATCAAATCACAAACACCACAATTATTTAGATGATCCTCTGCAAAGAACAAAATATCCAGTTTTCTACCTTTGACAACACAATTCTGGAAAATCAAAACGGAGTGTTTTTTGAGTGCTTAGAGAGAGGGAAACAGCACGAATTAAGCAAAATAAAACTCCAGGTATGTTTTTGATGAGGGAACAACCTCAAAAAAAGTAAATTTTGCATAATATGTATTCTTCACGACATTTGTTGAAGGGAATCCACACCTGGGGAAGATATAATAAAACTAGCATCGCATTTGTCACTCAGCAAGTTTTGTATTGTAAAGTGGATAAACATAGATGCATTTTGTTGAAGAAAAACTCCCACTAACACATACAGAGTGGGCCAAACAACCTCGATTCTCTCTCATAAGCAACTACTGTTTATTAAGTGCTATATTTTCCTGGCATTTCCGAATGTGTAAGCGCATCTCCAGAATCACAATCTTGAACCATAATTAACTTGCTTGCACTGAAAGTTCTGCACTGTTGTTCTGCCCAGACTATTTTACTTACCTTGTTTTTAGTGCATGCCTTATTTTTATGTTTTATCTTTATCTTACATTACTATTATTATTCATTGGTTTGTGTTGCACCATACCGCCAAAGCAAGTTCCTAGTTTGTGAATTTTGTTCACTGACAATGGGAACAAAACGTATTCTGATTCTGATCATGTTTTTTCTTATTCTGTAAAGCACTTTGAATTACTTGTTGTACAAATTGTGTTATACAAATAAACTTGCCTTGCCTAGTTTAGACCTCCAATGTTCTGAGAGGCATGGGAGTCTTGTATTAGTTTATCAGTTCATATTTCAGTCTTCTCTCAAATGTTGGACAGAATCCTACTTTTTGAACATATCACAAATCTACTTGGTGGTTTTCAAATTCTAGAAGGTGCTGAAAAAAGGCAAATTTAATTTAAATACAAATTAAAATTAAATGTTGAACCGATCATTTCTATTAAGCCTCTTTTCCACTGGCACAGTGTCCTGAGTTGCACTTCCACATCTCAGGCACTGCGTTACCCAAACATTACAAAAGTTTTTTAAATAAATAAAATCAAAATCATATCTGAATTATACTCGTAATTATAAGGCTGATTTCAGCAATTCATAAAAAGATGTTTAATTTGTGTCGCTGTGAGACGTGGCTAAAGCTAAGGCTGGCATAAACACAAAAATACTTCTGGTTTATCAGCTTTTTCTGCATTTATTTCACTTCTCTGTGTCTCTACCCCACAGTTTAACCTCTTTATGTCTTACATTGGGTTTGGCTCATTTTAGATACATTATGCACTGGACATATTATATTTTTGGTCTTTACACGCAAGTGCCGTGCATCGATATCAGGAACAGTAAACAGGAAACAGCTGTTGGATTCATGCTTTGTTTTGTGACGCATATTGACTCAACATATAAAGTTGCCATAATTGAAAATACAGCAGTTTATCACAAGATCAAGTCAGCTTTTGGTGAGAGATTATTATTTCATGTTTATATCTGCTTTTTGCCCTCTTGAGTCTGCGCTCTGTCTTGTTCAATTATCTCGTTTCTTGTGTAGCCGATGTAGCGATCTGTACCGCGTTGGCCCTCTCTTGGAGCTAGTACCCTCCAGGTTCCACTTCAGACCCCTCAAACGGGCCGGTACGGTTCACTTTAGACAGTGGAGACACTTGCGGCCCGTCCCTATCTGCTCCAAAACGAACCAGTGGAAACGAGGCTTTAGTGACTAGACCCTAAAACTCGCTACATTACAAATCTGCATTTTAACAATATTCATTTTATCCGCCCCAATCCGTATTAAATATTATTGGCCAGTAGTGTTGTGATGTCATTTGAACCATCTTGCAGCTTAGTCCCTAACATCCATACCCGCACTAAGTTCTCAAATCAAACGAAGCTGAAATATACAGCGACTCCCAAGCGACTTTGACTTTTGACCCTCCGCAGCCGCTAGACATAGAGGGGAAGGGAAGACAGGGGGGCAGTGAGGCGTGGAGAGGTACAGTGTAGCGGGGAATATAGGGAGGGGAATAGGCACACCAAAGCACCAGTATACAGTATCCACGTACAGTATACCCCTTGGCCCCAATGCTTATCTCCTAATGAGTGCACGGATTATATTAGTGGCCATGCGGTCAATGTATGTCACGACTTTACCATCAGTGCATGCATGGACTGGTTTATCTGGCCGTGCCCCTGCTAATTAGAGACGTGGCTTTATCAACATAATGGTAGACTTTGACAATCTAATTATTTTCCTTGCTGCTCACTCCTGTTAAAAACTCAATGTGAGCAGAAAGAACACGGCACCTCAGTTTTAGTACCAGATGCTAGGGCTGGATGGTTTGGGAAACATATCTAATTGCGATTTTTCTGACAAGCAGCGGGATTAGATTTGCGATTTATGTTTTAAAGGTCCTGTAACCATAGTCCAGTGAGGTTCCTCCGGTCTTCCGTTAATTTATTTTAATAGATTCTTTTTCCAGACCAAGGTTTAGTTTGTTTTCATACCTGACAGTTTCAACTGCTCACTAGTGGTCTCCCTCAGAGCGGTCGCGCTATGACGTGTCCGGTCAGCTGATTTAAACAGGTTTCGACGCTGTCTTCCTCCCGCCATCTGCAGTCCGACTTCTTCAGGACAGTATGCCAGGTGTGTGAGAGTAAAAAAGCCCCCTCGTCCCAGTGTGAAGCACGTTTGGGGGCACGTTTTCGTATTTCAGTTGCCTCCTTAATCCAGAGACGATGTTTGTTGTCCTCTGTCCTTTTCTGTCGGTCCAGTACCCAAGTTTTTCCAACGCATTTGAGTAAAATGTGTCTTTCCCAAGTACAGATTT
Source organism: Periophthalmodon schlosseri (assembly GCA_000787095.1). Taxonomy (NCBI): domain Eukaryota; kingdom Metazoa; phylum Chordata; class Actinopteri; order Gobiiformes; family Gobiidae; genus Periophthalmodon; species Periophthalmodon schlosseri. Next base: position 10,802 of record KN480457.1, read on the forward strand.
CGCATAAGCAGTTCTTGACGTCAAAGTATGTCCACTGCGTGCCGTCTGCATTGTCAGGAAGTGCACATCAGCATGCTAGTGGTCATTAGCTTTACTGTGGCGGCAAAACTCCACTCTGGTCTCTGGCTGTGACAAGCTTATAAACTCAACGCAATGAGTAAAAAACATGCATAAGGGAAGTGAGGAATAACTTTGGACTACACCAAACCTTTGAAAATGAAAAATTAAACAAGGAAAAAATGCCCGGGTCAAAACTGAACTGGTGCAGCCACACTCCAAGATGACCTCTCTCGTTTCTCATAAGCAGGAGTTTGAATTTGGAGTCACACTCTCTTGGGAGGCACCAACAGCCACAAGGGAAGGGAGGAAACCAGTGGGTGTTCAAAACCAAGAAATTATCTATCAAAACAACTAATTAACATTGCTTAAACAAATTAGAAGTATAATCAAAATATATTTAAAGCAATATAATTAGCAGTTTAAATCAACACAAGAACATAAAGCCAAACCAATTCCAAAATCCCCCCTCTAACACGACCCCGGTGCTGCAGCCCAGCCCCTGCACAATGAACTAGTTTTATTTTTCACATTTTTAAGACAGTAAAAATCAGGTACAGTGCCTTTCATTGTGGGATTCTGTTCAAAGTTGACATTTTAAACGCATCCAGGACAACTGACAAGAATCACATGTATTTCAAAACATGTTTGTACAAGGTTAGATGTTTTGTTTTGTTTTTTTTTTCTGCAGAATAAGACAAGATATTTTAGTTTGTGGAGGAAATTATGGTACATCAAAACCTGCAGCGATTGCTATTTGCTAATTGTGTCCATTCAAATTTCGATCCGACTGCCCTACCAGCCCCTACCGAGGGGACAGTTAAATCATCAAAGCCACAGACAAAAATAGATGAGTGCGTAGTAACGGAGCAGTTTCAAGTCTCTAGTGCATATATGGACCCTGGCTGCTGTTTACGTACCAAACGGATCGATACACAAAGACCATTTTTTCAGCGCCTCCAAGAAAAGAAAAGTGAAGCTGCTTTGCGATGTGTGGTACTTATGAAAACAAAGGGAATTCACCATCCAGAGCAACCTTGAACTGTCTTATTCACACCTTAAGATAGGCAGCGTAGGAGTGCTGACTGTAAAACGCCTTTTATGTGCAATCTATATATCTAGGTAAAGTTCCAGGTGAAGAGCCGCTCTGTGTCATCGTCACTAGCACAATTTTCGTTCCTCCACTCGCTGAGCTATAATAGGCAGAGGGCACAACACAAGATTTACTGTTGTTTTCAGCAATCACGACTTATATAACCTAATATTTCTATTGCAAAGGTCGTTTACTAATGGACACGTCTGATTAATAACTATTGCTAAAGTAGCTTGCTAAAATAAGGTTATGCTGTTTGATTTTGTCTGTTACGTTTGACTTATCCTCCAGTGCTACTCTCCATATGCTAACTATGGATGGGCAATATTTGAAAGTATAAACCATAACCAGTCATAGAGTGTATGTATAAATGGACATAGCTAACCCGCTCCCTTCCAAACCAGCGGTGCGGGCGGGAAGGGGCGTTACCCTCAACAGCTTCTCTGCAGATTGGCTCTTTAGTTGCTACGGTACTCACGATCGAAATATGGAACTCGGCTCCAAATCCGCCCCTATAACTTCTAGCTTCGATGAGCCGAACGCTATGGGTGATGTCACACTCACTTCTTTATACAGTCTATGACACCAATATACCCTTAATTGGAAGTTTCAGCTTTGGTTTGTTCCATTTTTGCATCATTTTGAGATCAAGTTAAGTTACTAAAATTTTCCATATCTTCAAAACAACATTCACATTATTATTAATAGTTCGATATATTGCCCACCGCTAATGCTAACTGAGAAAAGTTCAACTTATAATGCTACAGACCTCCATTCTCTATTTTGTGCAGAAAAGTCCCTTAATATAATAGTTTAAGTAGATTGCAAATGCAGCACTGTGTAGGCAGGCAACTGTGGTGAAACAACCAGAGGTGTGATTCAAACAAAACCTCCATGTAAATAAGTGGAATTTATTGGTATAACTTAAAATAAATCCACCATTGGTTTGGTGGCTCTGTCGACTGTAAAAATCTCATAATACTGTGTTTATTTTGTTCACAGCTTGGCAAATAAGTTTGTCAGTTAATTTATACCCAGATACTAAAACTAGTATGGAATCTCATATGAGCAAGAATCAATACTGAAACTATTAGCCTACATGCTAAATAGGACCAAACTGGACATTTCCTGAATACTTCCACATAGTCTTCATCTATTTTAGAACGAGCATAAGACCACATGGTAATATTAAAGAAACTACCGCAATTTTGTGTTGAAAAATATATTCCATTATAAAGAAAGAGAGTGGAATAAAGGGTTAGAGTTTTCCCGATGAGCCAGTCCCTCCTATGTTCTGTTCGAATGCAGAAGGCTCTGGAATCCCACCATAAACATGATAAACAACTGCCCTCACTTGGGATGGGCAACGAAATATATAACGTCTTTTACCTGAGATAAATAGAGCTTGGTGCTTGGCTTGTTGATTCTGCAGAAATCCATGCTGTTTCTCAGTCCTTCGAAGTATTTATTTTAAAGTGTTTTTTGCTCATAAGCTGCCACGTTTGTTTTGACACGAACGGACCATGCGACTCTCTCATTGGTTCACCCACCTGTCAATCATTTGAAATCGGGGGGGACGGGATGCAGTTCCAGACCCACACGTCTTTGTCAAGTATTGTTTTATTGTGCGGTTTTGGCTGGCCAGGCGAGGTTAGGATTATTCTGGTACTGAAATCGGCATTGAGTATCGAGTCTTTCAAATCTAAATCTGTTGAAAAAAAGTTGAAATTTCAGTACATGCCTTCAATAGATCAATCCTGAGCAGGTTGGAGTGGACCAGCTGTCACCATCCCTGGCATCATTTCCTCTCCTGTACTTGCCGCAAGCTAAAATATAGGCTGCACGCTTCTCTGTAATGAAATGTTTACTGTTGGTTGTAACAATGTATGCGCCCCTGTACTCGACGCTGTCAACACATACAGTGATGGCATTAATAGCCACGCACTGATATCAGACGCACCTGTGCAACGAGAGATGACAGCTCCCGTAGAAATGAATGTGATCTAAAGCCTATTAAAACGCTGCAGTCCAGGGTTACTCTGCCAACTTCTTATCCACATTTATCTGCTTAGTGTGAAGTGGTATGGGGAGGTTCCATAGTGCACCTTTAAAGGGCCGATATTGCACTACTTCTGATCTATGTTATAATGTTGTTTCCTCATCACAAACAGACCTGGAGTGGTGTTTTGTTTCATTCGCACACGTTTAACACACAAACCCTGCATATTTATCCTGTGTTCTTTTCTCAAACTGAAAACGCTATGTTCCGTCTTGTTTTGTCATTATGTGGTAATACAGGAAGTGCTCCACTGTGTTTTGTCCGTACACCTTCACTAGAATCATTTCGATCATTTCAGCCCCTGGATAGGCCCTTTTTTGTTGTTGTTTTTTGGCCGTTTTTTTTTTTTTAGGCCAACATTAACATCTGTCATGGGACTACAAATGAAAAATAACCAGAAATTGTCATTAATGTGCACTGCCTCAAAACAACAAACACATTTGAACCTCACTGAAACTGCTCCACTCCTCAGCGCACCAGCAGATATTAGAGACGTTCTCAACTGTACAAAGGGTATAATAAAAATACTCAAAAACAAAAGCAACAACTTTATTCTAGAGTATTGAAGAATAAAGTAGTTCAACTGAGGCTGAAAATAGATGTTCACTTTAAAACTACCACTTGATGACATCACAAGGTGGAACAGAGCATTTTGAGCTTTGGGGATGCAAACATCCTAATAATCCAGGATTACACAAATGTGTGAATGAAACACAGACACAACTCCAGGCATGTTTTTGATGAACAGCATTATAACATTTTCAGTAATGTAGGACCTTTGAACTAGTGCTGTTAAAATACTAAAATTACAAACTAGTCTTACCCAATACCACAAACATAATAATAATCTTTTTAAGTTATTAGAATTCATATTTAAACAGAAAATAAAAGTAGTTGTCCAAAATTTCTCCTACTTATAAGATTGAGCACTTACATTAGCACAAACATTAAAGTGTGTTGCAAATAAAATGCAGAATTATTATTATTATACATTTTTTTTAGAATTTTTACCTGTTGAAACAAGTATGGCCATGCGCTGGTATCAGACAGCTCCTTTAGAAATATAAGAATGACTCGAGTTCACCACGTATGCTAACTTGATGTCAAAAGCTGTCTGTGTAATCGCTGTGTAACTTTTGTCCAGTTGATAGAATTGATTTTTTTGCCGTTGATGTAAAACCTATTAAAACCTATTATCTGTGTATGAGTGTCAGTGGTGTAGAAAAGTTGCATAGTGCACCTTTAAACCTCGTAGTAGTTGTTGTATTATGTTTTTTAGCGCTTTGAGGTTGTGCGCAAATGTGAATTATAAATAAAATGCACACTAATAGCCTATTAGACGGCCCCTATACAAATAAATGAATGACTTAAAGTTCACTGCAGTGGTAGTTGCATTAATGTAAAACCTGTTAAAAAGCTGCTATCCAAGGTTATGTTGCCATTTTCTTATCCCCATTCATGATCTTAGTACCGGGTGGTATAGTTGAGAGGAGGTCAGACAGTGTATGATCGTTGTACTGGAGTGTCTCATTGTGTTAGCTTTGAGTGAATAACAGTAGCTATAGCAGAAATAACATTATGTTTTGCCCTAACTGATTCCTGACTCAGTTTTGTATTCATGCTCCTACGCTCTCCACAATGTAACGCAGGCTTTTATCCGCCACAGTGAAGGACAAGAGGCTGAAATTAAGAATGGCTTGGGTCTCGGTGGTAGCGCTGCCGTGGTAACAGTATTATATAAGTCAAGGCAGAGCTCGAGGATGTGTGGGACGGGCAGCACAGTGGCCTGGATTCAGACAGTCAAAGGGACAGGAGGGCAATTGTTGAGCTAAAAAAGTAAAGCTTACTACAGCCGAACTGCCAAAGCCGCTAACATGAAATTAAAACAACAGTCGAATATACGAGAGGTTTAGAAGTCACAGTGAACGATTAAAGGTACACTATGTAACTTTGCTGGTGGAAGGTCTGTTTCCCGCTTGTCTGAAATGTTCCAGAGCATAGCGTTCATCTATGGAGACAAGCAGGTGGCGGTACAAGGGCAGGGTCACAGGTCAGATCTGTGGAGAGGCTAGTCTGCTCACAGTAAGAAGGAATGTTTTTCACTGCATTTTTGTCTAGTTTTGATTGATTTGAAAGGAGCTGGTCTTACTTAAAAAGCAAAGAAATATGCAAGTTATATTGTTATAATACAATACAATTTACATTCAGCTTTTTGTTTAAAACTGATCTGTCCATTCAGGCTTAGGAATGGTAAAAAGAAGGGGTGTCTCTTTTAAACTGGTGTTGACCATAGACTGTATGTATAAATGGACATAGCTAACGCGCTAGCCGCCATGTTCTAAATAGGAAGTGCTCATGGGCGCGGCTCCATCGACTCTGGCTCCAATTCACTTTACATTGGAAAACTGTCGCCCTACGAACATTTTAAGACCAAAATGACAAGTCTGACAGCAGCAGGCTCGTCATTTTGGTATTAAAATGTTCGCATTGACCTGCTCTATGTGATCCTGGTATTATTATTTTGCTATTGTGTCAGTAAATCAAGATATGAACATTAATAACAGACAAATAAGGCACCTTCTTTCCCAGAGGAAAGGGCGTTACTTTCAACAGTCTTGCTCCAGATTGGGTCTTTGGTTACTATGATACTTGCGGTCGGAATCCCAAATATGGAACTTGGATCCCCTATAACCGCTCTAGCCTCGATGAGCTTCATTTGACCGGAGCCGAACGCTATTGGGTGACGTCACTCTCACTTAGTTCACTTATTTATACAGTCTATGGTGTGGATACGGTGCTACAATTTCAAACTTGATTTTGAACTATAGAAAAGGCTATACTGATTTTGATACTACAACAACCATCGTACATTTAAAGATAAAATGAAAGTATTCTTAAATTTGTCCAGTGAGCATTTATGCAGCTATTGTAAACAGTCTGCAGTCACCTGAAGTAGTGGCCGTAACAGACGCGGCAACAACAGCGCAAAATCCATACAACGCCTAAAACTTCTCAAAGAAATGTATTTATTTCTCATGTTTGCTAAGTTTTCTGGGGTATTATTATGATTTTTTTAATCATATTTTTTCTGCAGCCCAGTACAGAACGACAGTAGTTGGGGACCCATGACCTTAAGTTTATAGAAGGTAAATATGAACAACACATAAGCATGTTTGTTATCCTGGTTCTTAAAGTGGAACTAGACCTGTCACAACAACATATTTTGAAGTTCGATATATTGCTGAAGTCAATACAGACGCTAAACGATAATACTGAAACACATTTTTACTAAATACTAAACTGTGTATGTGGTGTTTTAATAGCATTATCTACTGTTCCTGGTCATTTTTTGGCAACTGGGTACATTTGCAGCTTTCTGGTCAAAAACGCCTAAATCTAAGTTTGTGCTGCCTTCAATAGCCACTGAACTTTCAAGTAGTTGGTGACATCACACAGAATTCCCCTTACAAACACCTGACTGCAGGGGGCGGAGTTTGAAGTGAATACCTGTTAGACCAATCGCACTGTTCCTTGTATATGTAGACCCCACCCCTCCCTCCTCCAACCAATGCCCAGTTTAGCAGCTCTATTTTAAATGTTTTTGGGGGCGGAGTTTAGGTATATAGTCCCGCTTTGACATCCCCGTCAGTTCAGTGTTTCTCAAACTGTGGTACACATGCGAGCTTCATCTGGTGGTACACTTGTTTTTTTGCAGTCTGAGTATTTGTTTTAATTAGACAAATGTATTCTTGTTTTTGTACTCCTTTGGGCTGATCGATACGTGGAGCTTTATTATGCATGTTTTTGCCTCATCTCGTTTTAGCCCATGTACGTCTAATTTCGCCCTGATAGATCTGATAGTACTAGGAAAACCCCGTGCGCAATGACTCTCCCCCATTCAAACAGAGCAGAGGACCCAATGAGCAGAGTAAACATCCGTCTGCGCGCCGCCGAGTTAGCGCCGCAACTACTGGGTGCTGTGTATGAATATGGATGATGTAACAAACGCTAGGAGCTGACCTACTTCCTGTCTCCTCTGCTCATGGCTGGGTCCCCTTCTGGGTAACACTGTCATCTCGCAACATACTGTAATAGCAGGAAGCACGCAAATCCCATGCACAAATCGACATGCTTAGACTTCCATGTTTTTTTTTTGTTCTTTCTTTTTGAGGGATGATAACTGCTGAGCGCTGTGGGGAGGAGCAGACAGGTGCTTGTTCGTTGTAATAGGCTAATCATTCGGAGCGGTTTTGCTAATGCTATCCCAGACAAGTTTCGCATGCTAACATGGGGATGGCTAATCTGCATAAGTCATGTTAAGGTAATTATTGGCCGTGATTGTAAGGTTTAGGTCCTTTTCCAAGATGTTTAGAGGGATTTGTTGAGCGGTAAAACTGTCATAGTAATAGTAGTAGTAGTAGTAGTAGAATACGTGTTAATATCATTTATCAAAGCATACTTTTATTTACTTTTTATATGCAATTACTATTTATAATTGTGCAGCAAGTTCATTGAGTTAACATCAAAACTCAAATTGTTTCATTAAAATTGTTTTAGAAATACAGTTATAGCAGAACTACATAGAACTAGCATGCAGAACATCAATTATGGTATAATTGTACATTTATGTATTTATGAAAAATTCTGGCAAATCTTGGCATTTTTCTATTTTCTATTAATTGTATCTTTTTTTTTTAACCTAACCTGATTGCACAATATGTAGAAGTGGTGGTGCTAGTTGTAGTAGTAACAATATAAATGGATGTATGCAATGAATGTAATGAATGTAAAATAAAAAAAAATAAAATAAAATAAAAAAAAAAAGGAAAAAAATCTGTCAAACCATTTTTCTATTTCTATTTTTCTATTTCTATTTTTTTTTTTTTTTTTTTTAACCTAAGCTAATTGCACAATATGTAGAAGTGATGATGTAGTTGTATTGGTAACAGTATAAATGAATGTATGTAATGAATGTAAAATTAAATTAAATAAAAAAACTAGGAAAAAATCTGGTAAACCTTGGCATTTTTCTGTTTTCTATTTCTATTTTTTTTCTGGTGACTGCTTATAAATGTACACTGACTTGGCAAACAGTGCCTAAACCTCATTTGTATAGCAACGCTGAAACATTAGCCTAACTACATTCAGTGTTGGTCTGTGCCAGATGAGATAAACTCTACCAGACTGCTATTATTGATTTAGTGCATTAGCAGCGCTGCATGTGACGTGAATATAAGGAGAAGGCTCTTTGACGGACAAGCCTGAGCAGACAAAAGGAGAGGCGTCTCGACAGAACTGGGGCTGTACACTAGAGAGCAGCCGTTTGTGCAATATCTTTATCTGGAATCGGTTTGGTACAGAGCCAAAACCCTGCTAGCTTCAGGAGCTGGAAGAGAGAGAGAGAGAAAAAAAAATCTATTTAAGATCGACATAAGAGAGTGGAAGCTGGCAACCGGTCAAACCTGTCTTCCAACATTTGATAACTGAAAACAAGCTAATTTGGTGTATCACTCCAGCGGCGCCAGTCCAATACATTGCACCCGTGGCTATAAAAGTGCAGAGGCCAAAGGAGCAACAGACACATTAAAGTGCATATTACAGGTTTTTATGTTTTGCTAATTATTACTTGGTTTGGTGGGATAGTACATGTGGTAAATATTCATTCGTTTTACATCAGTTAAGTGACAGTTTGTAGAAAGTGTTCAGTACAAAAAACACAGGAAATAGTGCATTTTGTTATCATTTATTTTTATTAGTAGATTCGTAACTGAACCTTGACTTGATACGACTTGGCCCTGGTTCGCATTATGTTTGCTATAGGTAACAGAATTACCTCTACGTATGTCACATCTCCTTCCTGTGTCCAACCGCAAAGTAAAATCATAAACGAGACAAGAGTTTTTGGAAAAAAAACTTAATTATAATTATGTGAAGTATGTTTTTAGTGAAATGAGTAGTCTAACCAAAGCACTGTAACAATGTAACTTTTGTTTTTGTGTGTCTGCCATCTGCTCGTCTCCATGGAGTTGCATAAGTCTAAGCCCTATACAAATCAATTAGTTTTCATATAGCCAAAAATCCAAACAGCGGTCACCTGCAGGACTTTCTTTATTTTATACAGAGAGAGCCCAATGCAGCTCCTTGTCTTGGTGGTGACAGTGGGAAAATCTAAGTCCATGTCCACAACCATGATGAATGAATTAGATGCGTCCGTAGTTGTTCTCTGTGTAAATTCCGTTCCTTCTGGTGCGGGATGCAGTCAGCCAACCTCTGCCCGTGTTCAGCATGATGCATGGGGTTGTCATGGTGCAGCAAACTAAAAGGTCCAACTTCTTCTACTCCCTCACACAACTGGTCCCTTGATACGAATAGTAAACAAAAGGGAAAGTGCTCACATCGTCATTCAAGTCCTAATAAGAGGCAGCCATTGGAGCTGTCAAATAAATTTAACATTCTTGACCTAAATGAGTTTCCATGTCTATCAAGTCACGAGGAGCTGCCATCTCCTCTTAGATCCTCATGGGACATCACAGCGGCACCCACTGCATTACGACAACAAAACCGGAGTAATTCTTATGTCCATAAAGATACTACAAAACGTGGAAAAGAGGGCAGGAAGTTCCCGCCGCAACATTAATCATCAATCAGCTCGGCCTCGGTTGGTAAGGGAGCGGCGTCCTTCACTGAATAAGACCTGCCCTCAGCTCCTCATTGGTTCATCTATGGTACGCCATGTACGAGCTGAAACCGAGTGCCACCCTAGAGCTCAGGTATCACACATAAACATCTGATCGTGATCTAATCGTGTGGACATGTCCCCTGTGATAGTGCACATCGGCTCCAATCGCATTAAACTACAACAGTCTGAGATGTAGGAAAGTGACTTCAAATCACTTATAGACACGGTGCTAAAGGCGGGAAAGTAATGCGTAATTCTATCTCCCAGTTTGGGTGACATGAAGTTTAGTCGGATCTGCCAACTTCACGTCTGGCTGAAGGATTATCACAGTGCTCTAGGAATTCCTTTTGTAGATAATTTTTATGGATTCTGGAAGAGGAATAACCTCTCATCTACATCATTAATCATGGCGATGGACATGGACTTAGATTTTCCCACTGTCACCACCGAGTCAAGCAGCTGCTCACAAGACACAAGGCTCTGGGTTTGAATCAGTAGGGAGATGCGGTTCTCTAGTTCTGTCATCCTCACTTCCAAGAGTAGACAGCTGTCACAGTGTGTCAAGCTGCCAAGTGACGATACACTGTAAAGGAAGTTAAACTCCACCAGTAAAAAGATCTGATATAAAGAACTGTTTTATAAACTTTAAACTGATGTGATCACAACTCTTTTAAAACTTCAAAAGTTACACACAAGGCCCCGAGAAGGAGCCCACTGTGTTGAGATGACTTGAGACAGATCCACAAAATCCACACTCCTCCAGGAGGTATGTGTTTGACACGTAATGTAAAAATCCTCACTTAATATTGCAGTAGCATCATAGTATAAGAATATTTACACCAGCTCTATATTTCTCAAGCTTGTAACTTTGATTTACTGACACTGATCAAGGGATTTTTTAGTAAATATGTCCTATGCTGTTAAGAAGTTTTCGTCACCGTGCTTGAAAAGCGGAAGTGGAAGGGAGCGCTTAACAAAGCTGCTGATTTAACCAACAGTAAGTTACAAAATCAAAGAGTGAAACAGTCATAGATCAATAACAAACAGTGAAATAAGCCACAGAACTGTGGATCATTCCAGGCAAAGCAATTCCAAACTGACAAGAAGGAGGCGGACCCTCTACCAGAAATGTTACATAGTGTAACTTTAAGTCCTTCAGCAGCTCAAAAGGGAAAATGTACAGCCCCCTCATTGTATGGTTAAAAGATATGGTGTTTTTTCTAGCCTCTTCATGGTCCGCCTCACACTCAAGGTGAGAGCAATTATGTTTCAAGGACAGCTCGCCCCCTTCAGGTCAGGGGGTCTAAGTAATGGCAGCCCCCTCCTGCTTAACATTTTACATCTAATTTGGAAAGTGCTGAACAGAGAGCTTAATTAACACGAGCCCTAGCTGAGCTACAGAAGTTAGCCGCAGCGCTAGTCCTCTCCTTGGTCTTTCATTTGTCGAGGGCTGAAAGAGCAACGGTGCAGAACGATTGTCCGAACAATTGCTTAGATCTGCTGAGAAAGGTTGTGAAGGCGGCTGACGTGGCAATAATTATAACTTCAATGTCTTTTGAAAGAAAAAAAGAAAAGGAAAAAATATGTGGGCCTTATCTTTTTGGTTCAAACTATTTCATAAATGCTCTATTCCCCGTCATGCTATAGTAACTTAAAACAGTCACTTTTTATCTTTAATTTTTTGTTGAAGACAAGGTGAATATTTTCACTTTTACTTTTGTGTGTGTTCTAGTGGACAGAAATGACACATTTAGCCTCAGTTTTACAAGGATACAGAAACCTTCAGTCTATTTCTGAAAATAGAGATGCTATGGATTTTTTATATTCCTTAGCCAAGCAACCTTTAAAGGGACAGTATCCCCAGATATGAGGCATGATGATCAAATCAAATACAGCTTTTACTGATAACAATGAATCAGCTTAGAATAACACTGGACATGATGTCCCATTTATTTATGTTATAATTAAGTGTTTTGGTTCGCAAGACGATTATCCAATCAGAAAGCAGAATGAGCCTCTCATGAGCCAGTTTCATTGCTTAAACCTAAACTGCCTGTCTCTCTAATCTGAATCCTCACTACCTAAAGCCCAGCACCTGCAATGAGTGCTAGTGCAGCCACTGCAGCTCAATGAGTGAATTCTGGAGGTTCTGAGATTTCACATGAGGCCTGTCCATAAACTGAGAATGAGAAAAACTTGTATGTGTCCTTATATATGCAGATTAAGGCACTGGCAACCCAGGTTCAGTTGTGATTGTAATGCATTTTAAAGCAGTAAAAGCACAGGCTACATACTGCACCATTAAAATAAAAGCAAAAAAGAAAGGAAAATGCAACAATAACCCTTGTTGTTATGCTAACCGACAGAGGTAATTAACATCTTAAAACTGAAGCAACATATAGTAAATAAACTCAGATTGCATTCTTTCCATACAGTGACCCATTGAGCCGTCTCATGGCTTCCATTACCAGCACAGAACACAAACAGGAATGTTCATTAAAACTTTGTCTCCTCTTTAACACTCACTCTTCACTTGCATGACTTACAATGCAATTTAGATGAAAGGAACAACTCCTCACTGAAGTGGAGTACAGAGATAATTTGTTTAGATCACACTGCGCAGCATAATTAAAAAGCAACTAGTTTAACCTTCAACCGCCTTTCACAACAGTTCCACTTCTGCTCTACTGTAATATGATGCAGTTTGTATTGGGAAAATAGGGAAGTTTCAAATGTATTGGAATCTAAATAATTTGACATAATTTATTCCCACCATTCATCAACAACAGTAGTAGTAGTAGTAGTAGTAGTAGTAGTAGTAGTAGTAGTAGTAGTCAAACATAGTTAATCTGTCTGACGTAAGGCTAATATGTGTAGCATATTGAGGTCTACACTTTTATCAGTCTGGGATGTTATAATGTTGTTTCCTCATCAAAAACATACCCAGGGTTTAGTTTTGTTTCATTCACACATGTTTAACACACAAACCCTCTACATTTAGGCTTAGAGTTCTCTCAAACAGAAAACCACCTTGTGATGTCATGTAGTAATACAGGAAGTGCTCCACTGTGTTTCTCCATACACTTTCGCTAGAATCATTTGGATAATTTCAGTGCTGGAATTTCCCAGCTCTACTGAACTGAAAAAGGTAGCTGTTAACTTGAAAACTACCACTTCATGACACTCAAATGTGGGAATGAAACAAAACCCAACTGCAAGTATGTTTTTGAGGAGGTAACAACGTTTAAACATGGTGTACTTTGCACAATATAGGACCTTTAACTATAACCAATATTCAAATAAATATGTACAAATAAATATCAGAATATATAAATAAAATTATATTCAACTGATTTCCCACTTATAGATCTCAGTATATTTGCAGCACAAATAAGTTGGACGACTCAGCGGCACTCCCCCTGCTGTGTGTCTCTCTCCACTGCAGCCAACTGACTCACCAAAACACTGAACACAAAGCAGCAATGGGAAACTCCTCGCAGAGCCTGAGGAAAATGCCACAGAGACCCAGAGCTGCAGCGATGACAAATCTACTCCTCGATACACCGCAATGACATCGGGAGGGCTCCAAAAAGTGTTTTTAGGATGCTATTTCGGACACCGGCTGTTTGGTATAAGTGGGTAGCAGGGCTGACCGGAGGACTCAGTATTGCAGACACCACGGGCTCTACAGCAGAAACACTTGAGCAAGCACAAAGGGCAGAGGAGATCGGGGTAAAAATAAGGGAACACAGCTCAGCAAGGGCCCAAAGAGCACGATCACAGCTCCACGGACAGCACCGGTTTGCCCTGTCCAAGTCAGCATCACGGAGAGCTCCAGCTGAACAGCCACTGAGGGAATACAGAGGAGGAGAAGGGAGCAGGAGGCTGCGAAAAAATAGAGGAAGGGGACGATTTTCAAATAGAAATCATAGGAGTCAAGACTGGCAGACTCGTTTAATGGGGTTTTCAGTGTCAACAAAGGTGAAAGGAACCAAATCATGCTGGCAGATCTCAGTTTAAATCAGGTAAAATCTGATAGCTAGAATAATCAGATAACCCAATGACTGGATCAGATTTTTGGTGCGCGTTCGGTGAAGAGCATTTGGAAGACAGAGTACATTGAATTTTAAAATAACTCCTTCCTTTTCTTTTGCATAATTTCCCACATCAAAACCTGAACAATCAGAAGGAAATCAGATTACTCACATCAAATGTAACTGTTAACGTATCATTTCAAAGATCTGATAACTCCAGAAATCAGATAATGATCAGATTTTTGGTGTGCATGTAAACATAGCCACGTGTAATGTACAATACAGGTCTCATTCAAATTGACTTGATCACATATACTCCAAATAAGACTGCAAATGTTTACTTATGTTCAGCTTGTTTTATTCCGATGAATTCCAACAGCATAGAATTGTTAACGTTTCTTTTGAATTAACTTAAAATAAACAAACAAAAACACTGTCTTAATGCACTACTTTGCGTTTAACATAAGCAGAACATGTCTAAAAGCAGCAGCTGCAGCTCATGTGGTTCCAGCACCATGGACAGCTCCTGTATGCGCCGTGTGAATCAGCACCATGGAGAGCTCCAGTGAACAGAGGATGAGCAAATTACAGGCTAAATTAGTTTTTACCTTTAAATACAAAACAATATATTACATCAACAGCAGTTTCTAGTTAGATGTGTAGACGTTACAGTTTATGTCTCTTGTTTTGGAAACTGCTTCAAACAATACCTCAAAACCCCTTCTATGTAACACTTTATAATAACTACACTTTAAATACCCTTGATAAAGCATGAGAAAAAAACACGGTTTACTGAGAATGATTCAGGCTTAGTAGCAACTTAACTAAAACTCTAATATTATTATGAAGTCTTTGTTCATTAGGACTAATTATGTTGTAGTTAGTATAAAGTGGTATCAACTTCGAATGCAACTTAAAATAAAAAGTTTTCGACCATATACAGTTCATAAAAGAAATCTGTAATAAATACTGGTAATTTTAACAACAGCAGTAAATCACTATCTCCACTGACTATAGCACTAGAGCTAGCAAAAAACTATTTACAACTCCAATAGAATATTCATGGGCTTCAGCTGCCTGCTATATGGAACATTTTGAAGACTTTTTCCCATTCAAAAGACGTAATATATATTTTAATTGTTAATCGCTATGGTGACGGAAACTAATGTCTCATCATTATGGGCCCATGGATAGCTTGACGCATAATAGCATAACATAATAATTTGACCATTACTAGTACTAGAATGCCATGCAGTATTCAGGCAAAACTGACAGTGATGGAGAGAACAGCAGCCTAACCCTACAGGAGAGAGAGTTATTTCTATCGACACTGCTCCGTCTCTGCGCCGCTATGCTAATGCTACCCCCAAATAGGGCCTTTTCAGGACATGTCAGACAGATTAGAGCACTGCGAGGTGAAGCACTGAGACAAGAGAGCAAAGAAAGCCTACTGGCCCATAGCCTTAGAGTTAGCACTAGACTTAGCAGGGGGTAAACAGGAGCGGAAAGGCACGTTCTGATGAGCACCCAAGGGTGTTTTTTATATGGAAAGTGGCTGGTTTTGAGAGGCGGCAGCTGCTAGACTCAACTGCACATGTGTGTAGCTAGCAGTGCACGAGTACAGCTCTATTAAAATGATTCATATTCGAGATGTTGTCAAAGGGCATTGGTAACATTTCATAATAACTGCATTTTTATTAGGCTTATGAAAGCATGAAAGGCTTAATTCATAATGAACAAATGGTTTACTAAGAATGATTCAGACTTAATAACTATACTTAAATAATACCCTAATCATACTAGAATCCTTCTTTATAAACCATTTGATCATTATGAAGTAAGTCTTTGTTCATGCTTTATCAAGGCTTATTAAGGTGTAGTTATTATGAAATGGTACCAGGGTATTTGGTCTGGAGCAGAGTGGTAACAGGCAGAAGGTCCTAAGGTTGATTACTGGACTGTTGGTTTGCATGTTCTGCATGTGTTTCCTCCATTTAATTCAATATCAACCTAAAGCACAAATCCAGTCCTCCGGCTCCATCCTGACCTTGCACATGATCTGCAATGGGTCAAATGTAAGGAACAAATTTCCTCATGAGGACATTAAAGTTACAAAATAATGCTTATGTTATATTTCAAAGTGAATATAAATAGCTAAAATGCATCATATAAACATAAATTATTATTAATAAAATCATTTTTACTACAGAACAATGTGTCTCTGACATGGTTTACGTAGCTGTGCTAATATTAGCCCTTGACCAGCAGTCAGAGGGGGGTTGCTATGACAGGCCTGGTGACCTCTGGTGATCCCACAGGCTCTGTGAATATGCTGTGTACATATATGTACATATATGTACATATATATGACATATATGTACACATACATTCATGTATACTGGCGTGCCTCATCCTGACACACATCTCCACACTACATGAGGCTAATCAGGGGGAAAGAGGAGAATGACTAGTGTGAGTCAAGTCGTCACGCTAAGGCTGTGATATAGCGTGGAGCTCCCATCGGGCTCAGCTCTGGCCTCTATATCCCTGTGTATGTGTATATGTATAACTGTATATGTGTATACGTGTATGTGTATGTGTATATGTATATCTGTATAACTGTATA
Organism: Periophthalmodon schlosseri; assembly: GCA_000787095.1. Classification (NCBI taxonomy): domain Eukaryota; kingdom Metazoa; phylum Chordata; class Actinopteri; order Gobiiformes; family Gobiidae; genus Periophthalmodon; species Periophthalmodon schlosseri. The sequence continues at coordinate 27,350 of KN480457.1, forward strand.
TGTGTATATGTATAACTGTATATGTGTATATCTGTATATGTGTATCTGTGCAAGTATATCTGTGTATCTGTATGTGTGTATCTGTATATGTGTATATGTATATGTATAACTGTATATGTGTATATGTATAACTGTATAACTGTATATGTGTATCTTTATATGTCTATCTGTAGATGTGTGTATGTATATATGACAGACACACACACACGACTCAGAGTGCACCTGCCCCTCCACTGTGCCAGCTCCAAACATATACCGACCCGTGCAGCCCTGCAGAATTATTCATGACAGTGGTTCTCATGTGGGCACATCTTTAAATAAGAGCAGGTCAGAGGCAGTTCATGTGTACGTTTGAGTCTAAAGGCAAAGGAACTCAGCATCTCACAGCTCAAACGGCCACTGTGCACTGTTGGCAACATCTGCTGGTGATCGCTGGTATGGGAGCAACTACGGCAGCCCTATAGGGACATGTTAAAACAGGTCTAATTATGAGACAATTGAACAAAAAACAAACAACTGATAGCACTATAGCACATAACAAAATATAATGAAAGCAGATACTGTAGGAGGATGTACTGTAACTTAATACTATGCAAAATCATAAATGTCTTGTTTTGATGTTGAGTTTTAGCGGTACATCTTCCCCACTGCTTTACTCTACAATGAAACATGATGGCAACTGTTCTTAAGTGGAGGTTTTCGTGAGGTAAAACATATATCTGGTGTTTGCTAACGCCCACTTCCAGTCTGCGGCTGATCCAATAGTACCTATGGTCGATTGCTACAACATATGAATTTGAATGCAGTACAAAATGATTGCTTAACGCCTTTGTACTACGCTCGAGGACCACAAATCTCTCCCTGAAGGCTTGGCTCTGAAACTCAAGCTTGGTTATATAATTACTCTTACCATATACGAAATCATTACGGGCTCCTATATGCGATTAAATAATTATTAAACTCATTATCTCCACTGTACTCTAGGAAGTCCTTTTCAAATTACACTGCTGCTTTAACTACCCAATCTTCATCCCTCAAAGGACGCTTTTCCATTTTTTTCCCAGACTGCATTGCAAGACATCTGCTTCATTTACTTTTACAACCATTCTCGATCCCCATTGGATTGCAAGCACTACCTCCTTCAACTCCTGGCACAGTCGCAATTATGATCAAAAGCTCCCTGCAATATGTTAGTGAGCGCTATCCGGCAGTAGTGTGGACAAAACAAACCCGAAACTCTATGTTAATTAATTATTTTCAACATTACAGATGCTAACAGCACAACTTAGCATCCCTTAAAGTAAGATCTAACAAGTAAAGGCTAGGCTAGCGTCACTGATACTATCCGCCGCCGCCTCATGGCAATTATTTAGACGTCCACTTGCTAATTATAATACGGGGTGACAGGTGCCCGAAACAATTTGAGCGCAAACTGCCTGTGCGATTGTGGTGGTGGTCTTTGCTGGCTTACAGACGCAGATAAAGACAGTGGCGGCGCGGGTGACAGTGGCTCAGTTGGTAGAGCGTTTGTCCAGTGATCCGAAGGTTGGCGATTCGAATCCCGCTCTCGACGTAAACATTATTGGCTGAGCGGTAAGATCCACCGACCCACAGGTTGGCTCCCACAGATGAATGCTGTTGTTGTGTCCTTGAGCAAGACAGTGGACTCCGCGTACACCGGTGCATGAGGGGGGGAGTGGTTCGTTGATGTAAAGCTCTGAGTGCCTCGAGGGTGCGAAAGTGCTATAAAAAAATGGTACCATTTACCATAGTCAAATAACAATCTCCCCTCGACACTCCTGCTGTGCACTTGATTGTCATGTACACAGGAGGTTGTATCATAGTGGAACAGTTGTTGGGAACTGGCTCATTAGGTAAAGAGAATCTGAGAATCTAAGCTATACATTTAAAAGAATCTGAATTGATATGAAGCACTTACATAACAATGATCTAATCTGTGATATAATGTGAATTAAAGGTGGACTATGTAACTTATCTCAGGATCAATCCGCCATCTGTTTGTCTTTGTGGAGATGTTATCGATTTGCCTCGAATGTTCTGCAGTATGGCATCTATCTCCATGGAGACAACCATTCCAAGTGGCAAGTCAGATCTGTGGAGAGGCGACCCAGTTTACATTAAGCATGCGTGTTTTTCGATGTATTTGTGAGGAATAAAAACACTAGTAACTGAAAAAATGCAAAAAAAAAAAAAAAAAAAAATACCATATAGAACATTCCAGTCAAACAGAAACATCTCCATGGCGGTAGACATGTCACCCAGAAAAGTTACACAGTGCAGCTTTAACTTGATGCATAGATCACGTTGTCATTTCATAGGTAAATATTTAAGCACTTTAAGCATGGTTTGCGAAACAATTTAACTTTCTATTAAATTTGTTCTATTCTTTCCTGTACCATCTGGTGGCATAAAATCCAATTTCATGCCTCAGCCCCTTTCTTCAAGGACAAGTCTTGTAGCCCATATGGATGGTACTCGTCTGTTAGCAAACTTGAGGAAATTTATGACAACATTAAGTAACATGAAATGTCCAGCGTATATACAGACACATTTTCATGTGTGTGTATAAAAGCAAATTATCTCACTTTGATATTATAATATTGAGTTCAATTTTGTACTAGGGCTGAGCGATTTGGAAAAACTGTGATTTTTCTGGAAGCATAGCGATTGCGATTTTTGTTTTAATAATAGGATTCTGTTCAGAGTTCACCTTTTAAACACGTCCAAGAACAGAGAAAAAGACTGAAATATGAAGTGACAAACTAATACAAGAATCACATTTCAGAACATGCAGAAACTACAGGAGTCACAGTTTCTATGCGGAGTAAAACGTCATATTTTGTTGTTTGTGGAGGAACTATGGTACAGCCTTCGTGATTTGCTAATTGCATTCATTCAAAGCTCCATTCGAATAATAATGCAGCCCTATTTTGAACCTCCTACAACTATGGGTTTGGTGCTAAAAGTCCTTGTGAATCCACCGGAGACCACACAAGCCTTCCCGCTGTCACACCACTTAACTTACATAAAGGCACATCAACAGAAACTGCAGCTCACCGCCCAGGGAGCCGAGGGCCGATATTGAGCCTTCCTCTGGGGACCTGCGAGGGGGGAGTGGTAGGGGAGGAGGGGGAGTGGTAGGGGAGGAGGGGCTGGGCGGGTGACGGAGACTATAACCAATCACCGAAATCAAGACGCCTGACTGGTGAATAATGAATATAAATGGGATGCTGCGGGCGCGCGAGGCGGCCGAGGCGGGGGGGGGCGAGATAGCGAGCCGGTACACAGCTGTTGACATGACGGACTGATTGCGGGCTAGGTTTGTGTACACTTAAGTCGACAGGACCGCATTACTGCCTATCTATCATCTGTCTCTCTTCCTGTCTCTCCTGCGAGCCCCGCCCAGTCCTTCGCATCAGCCAATGAGGTCTATTGACTTCTATGACTTCTGACAGCTCCAATCTGTAGGACCGGGAGGAAGCGGCGGGGGAGGGGGAGGTCCGCAATCTATGTTATGATGTGCCTGAACAAGAGAAAAACGCACGGAAATTGTTGTTCATTTGTCATGCGTTGCTGTGTAGAGTTAATGCAGTTAATGTAAATGAGAGTCACCGCTATAGGGACGAGGATCGTACTTAACATGCAAACAGATTGTGCATTTTAGCGAGCGCATAACTGATGTGAAAAATGGCCTCTTTGTCTGTTTCAGTGAACCAAGCTTCAAAGCCGTCACACTGAAATAAACGGTTACAAAAATAATTGCTATTTTCATATGTTGATACGCATGTCAAAAGTTTGGATTGGATTTTGTGTGTGCCCGAAAATTAAATCTGCTAAAAAAATTGATGTTTTTTTTCCTGCCAATATTCAAATATAATTGTAATCAGTCAAATGTGGGTTCACATAAATTGCAGCAATTTTTAAAAAGCTGGATAGAGATATTTTGTGTTTTCCAAAGCCAGCCTTGTGATCATTAAGGAGACAATACCAACTGGAAGCAGCCAAAGGACGTGCCATCTGTTTGAGGTACAGGTGTGAAGAGGAATTTTGGAAACAAAAGAAGGAAAAAAATACACGGTAAGATTTAGAGATTTTGTTCAGCTTTAGTTCTATGGGTAGAAAAGTATTAAAGGTTCTATACTACACAAAACTGACTCTTGTGAGATTTAAGCCATGTTCTTACCCTCATGTTTTTTCATTAGGGATGTTTTATTGCCCGGAAAAACACACAAAACATGCATTCTTACTCTGAGCGGGCTTGCATCTCCACAAACCAGACTCATTAAGGACACAATACCAACTGGTAGCAGCCAAAGGACGTGCAATCTATTTGAGGTACAGGTGTGAAGAGGAATTTCGGACACAAAAGAAGGAAAAAATACATGGTAAGATTTTGAAATTTTGTTCAGTTTTAGTTCTATGGGTAGAAATGTATTAAAGGTCATATATTACTCAAAATTGAGTCTTGTGAGCTTTAAGCCATGTTCTTACCTCTTCAAAAACACACCTGGACTTTGTTTCATTCACATGTTTGAGTCATTATTAGTCTGTCTACATCTCCAAAACTCAAAATGCTCCGTTCCGCCTTGTGATGTCACGACACCAGTTTGTCACAGTGGCACTACTTGATGAATAGGTTAAAGCGTGGAACAGTTTTGGGTGTAATAAAAGTTTAGCTTAGCCTTAACATGATTTTTCACTGTCAGAGAGAGGTGCCATTATTCAACTCCAAAGACAGTTGTCAGCCATAAGATTAATATAAGTTTGTGCATCCCATGAAAAATAATGCTAAGGTTCAACATTTGTGGATTTTCAGATTGTATATTTCTTAAATCTTCCATAACATTATCAAAGCCCCTGCCCTCTGTCTAAAATTATGACATTATCAAATATTAGATCCAACAATGTGATAATCCGAGATGGGGGCAAGAGGCAGATGACACTGATTGATGACATTGCGCTTTGTCATGAAATATCCAAAAGGTGAATTTACAAATGTTTAACCTGATCATTTCTATTGGTGACTAGACCCTAGAGCTCGCTGTATTACAACAAAAACCTGAAATTTAAATTCATTTTAGCTGTCACCCATTTAGATTAAATATTATTGGCCTAACCTGTCATATGCACTTTAAAGCCACAGTATGTAAATTGTTTGCCAAAAACATGAAATAATAAAATAAAAGCATGTTGTTTTTTTTCATTAGGGATGGTTTATTGCACTGAAAAACACAGAAAAACATGCATTCTTACTGTGAGCGGGCTTGCAGCTCCATAAACCTGACTCTTATTTGACCAGGAGGAGCCTCATCATGCTCGTTTCCATAGAAATATTGTTCCTTTGGCTATAATAGACCACAATATGACATGAAACTTATCTATCCCCATGGCGAAAGCTCCAAAGTATAGTTTTAATTTTCTATTTCCATGGAATCATGCAGTTGACTTTCCACCTCCAGAAAGTTACATACTGCCACTTTAAAGCCAAAAATGGAGGTTGTGTTTCTAGTATAAAGCAGTCTATTTGCAGGCTGCATCTCTGTTCGACATGTCACCTCCCATTTCGCTGGCAATTATCTATTAGCACCCTCGCCTGCTCTGGGGTTTGTGAGCGCCACGTGCCAAACAAGTGCGACCTGCCACTTTCTATCAACAAGGTCTACATTTAGCAACTGCAATTCGTCCCCACACAACGCCAAGCACCGGTGCGATAGAGAGAGGGGGGGACCGTTGCACTTTGCTTAACACAAACAAAATCCCAGATGGTTTTCACGAGGAGAGAGAGAACCCAGCCACATTCACGCAGGCGTAAGTGCGATTTTCAACACACTCCCCCAAAAAACAAGGAGAAGACTGTCTGCCTCAAGTTAAAGGCAGTGGAGGATTTCAGACACAGCACAACTCCTGAAGACACTTTGTGCGAGCAAGATCAGAAAAAGATGGATGGGTTGAATGATCGTTATTTTTAGTTCAAATAGAATAGTAGAAGAAAAGAAAAAAAATAGGAATCATGAATAAGGACTTCTGACCTCTGCCAAGGTATCTTGCAATGGCACACAACCTACTCACATTGATAAAGAAGTTATAAAACTGCATATTTGGCTCAGAAAGTTCAAGGTGCACTGCGTAACTTTTTTGGTGTAGGGCACATGTTGTTACTTTGCCTAAAATAATCCACAGTATGGCATTAAACCAAGTTACAAGCATTTATTACATTGCCAGTGTTTCGGTTGCTCACACATGTCTTGAAAAACCTGCATTCTTCAAAGGTCCTATATTGCGCAAAATTGACTCTTGTGAACTTTAAGCCATGTTTTAATGCTGTTACCTCCTCAAAAACACACCTGGAGCTGTGTTTTGTTTCATTCACAGATATTTGAGCAGTCCTTTATTATTACTCTGTCCATCTCCAAACCTCAAAATGCTCTGTTTCACCTTGTGATGTCATGAAGAGGTAGTTTTTTTGATGAGGAAACAACATTATAACACAGCTAAAAAAAAACCTAGTGTAATATGGGCCCTTTAAGTGTGCGAAGTGATCTGATTTGTAACTTGGCCTGCTCGTTTCCTTGGAAAAGTTGGTAAGTTCATCACCATACTGTGGAACATTCCAGCCATACATTGTTCCAGCCACACTATAACATTTACACTGTCGCTTACATGTATATTGAATAAGACCTGGTGTGGAGGCCTGTAACGCAATGGTACGAACGTATTGCATCACTCCATATAAGATAATAATGACTTCTGATGCAACCATACAAGTCAGTTCAAGTTACACAATATCCCAGAAAATCACTAGGGGCATCAGGCTTTACAATATGACACATGACATTGAAATAGACGAGCCAAGTGAACCAAAACATGCAATGAATTTGGTCCTGGTTTGAGCTGGTTTAGTCCTGTTGTAGACTTTGTTTTGGTCCTGTTATAATCCTGGTTTAGTCCTAGTCTAGTACAAGTTTAGTCTATATGAAGTTAACGAAAGGCGTTGTACTTCCACTTGATGGTATTGGCAAATAATTTTGTAATATTAAAACATCAACACTGATAAAGAAAGCAACAGAGGTTAATTAGGATTAGTCTGAACTGAGCTAGTGTGGTTCACCCTCGAGCATGGGCAGTCAATTTGGACAATGTGTGAAATCCTACTGCGATAGCTAAATCAAGAACAGTACACGGAGCGCACTGGACCATAGACTTGTTCAGAACATCATAGTACGGCTGTGCAAATAATTACATTTGCTCCAAAAGTGTGTAAGCAATTCATTAAATTCTGTTATTAATGATATGAGCACTATTTCTGTAAAGCTGCCTGTCTAATCTACATTGAGTTTATAAATATAAATACTAGTAAATGATAATAAGTCTATATAGTGTAATTTTCCATTCCACAGCTGTAACAAGGACACGTGCAGTTTGGTTGATATTTCTTTGAGGATAACTACAACATGAGAGGTTTTCCAAGACTTTCAGCTTTCTGTTTGTAGGTTTCATATTGAGGACTTTTCACTGTTCAAAAGTTTGCTTTGAACTGTTAATTGCTATGACAACAATGCTATTTTTTATCACCTGGAAACCCACACTTTTACCCTTATGGTAAAGATTTTGCAATGGAGACACATTGCAAAACAGATATCGCACGGTAAAGAAGGTTACAATATGACAGGTTCATGTAATGTTAAACACTACACAAATAAAATGAATACTTCACCGGAGGAAACTTCTGTGTTTAGAAAGAGAGATGTTTGTGTCTCAATGCTAATGCTAATGCTAATTTTGAGGCATTATAAATATTAAAACAACACCACAAACTGAAGTATTCTCCTTAAAAAAATATTTGTCTTTATTTTAATTCATTTGAATTTCAATAGGTTGTTTATCTTATGTTTTCCGATTTTAATAAAAGCTTTGAGACACAGTGAGCTAGCGTGCTGCTGTACACAGAGCATATTGCAATTTCATGATTTTTTTCACCATTGAGCAGCCCTACCTTAAAAATGGGGATAGCAATGTACATGAGCAATGCCTTTATGTTTATGCAATTAACATCAAAAGTAGATTAAAATATGATCTAATATTGATCAAAATGAAAACATATAGTGGTTATAGGTCAAAACAGCAAGACTGTATATGGACCAAGCTGCTCAATAAGAAAAAAAACTGGAGACTGTAAAATATAATCTATTCATTTTGAATAGCATTTTCTGGGCTCCAGTCAAATGAAGCTCATAGAGGCAGTTGTAGGGGCGAATTTGGAGCCAAGTTCGATATTTGGAATTCTATCTGCGAATATCATAGCAACCAAAGAGCTAATGAAGGTAGTGCCCCTTCCCGTCTGCACCACTGGTTTAGCAGGGAGTGGGTGCTTAGCAACACTGTCAGTCAAACCTGTTGCTAACACTAGCTGGAGTGACCTCAGGGAAAGAAGGCGCCTTATTTGTCTGTTATTAATGTTTATATTTTGATTTACGGACAAAATAGTGAAATAAAAACACCAGGATCATTTAGAGCAGATTAATACGAACATTTTAAGACCAAAAAGACGAGCCTGACAGCAGCAGTTATGGAGAGAGAGACATAAGTTTTTCAATAGAAAGTGAATTGGAGTTGATGAAACCAGAAGCGCACCTATGCTTCCTATTTGGAAATCAGCAGCTAGCACGTCGGCTATGTCCATTTATATATACAGTCTATAGTAATAACTAATACAGAAGCCAATGACAGGGTCACTTTTTTGTCCAATCAGGCACAACGCCTATGCTTCCTATTTGGAAAGCAGCAGCTAGCACGTCGGCTATGTCCATTTATATATACAGTCTATAGTAATAACTAATACAGAAGCCAATGACAGGGTCACTTTTTTGTCCAATCAGGCACATTGTTGCTAGGAATCATGGGAAACCAACTGCCTGGCACTATCCTAGACACTCAATTCTCTGTCATGATGCATTTGCAAGCGTGACAAAAAAACAAATAGTAGGCAGAGATCGGAGAACTATGAGGAAAAAACTGCGTGACACTATCAAAGACAGTTGTTTCTGTGTTATAGTGCGATATGACAGGGGCAGAAAGGACAAAGTGGGCGGAGCTAAATGTTCAAACTAAAACATGTTCCTGATTCATGGTTTGAAATCAGGTAGAGGCTTTTTGTGAATATTCTCTACTTAAAAGCCTTCAGTCACCAGATTTGAACATTTATTTGGCTGATAATGTATTTCAAAAGTGTACAATAGAAAGAATCATTTCATTTGACTAATGGACTAAAAATAATAATCGTTAGTTCCAGCCCCTGCCTACATGAACTACTCCTTGCATGTACCTGTCTATTTTCTAGCAGCACAAAAGTTTAGCAGGCTGCAGGCGTTGAAAACATAAGCGGTACGTTATGTTCTCATATTTCTCCACGTGTCGGGGCGCTTGCTGAGCACACAAAAGCCATGCGGGCGTACACTGTCAAGAGCCAGAGCACCAAACCAGAGCGATGTGATTTATGCTTAATCTGGCCACTCACTCTCATAAGGCTATAACCGCACTTTCATTTCACAGAGTAGTCCGCTGCCCACCGAGAGCCTGTAAAAAACCTCTCATGATCTAAAGCATAGGACTGGTGGATTTGTGTTGCCAGGTAGCGCTCACTTTTCTTCATACTTTCTTTATACTTTATAGTTTTCATGTTTTTCTAAATTTTACTTGGTTTGGTGGGAAAGTACTTGTAGCAGTAGCTCAGTTGGTAGAGTGTTTGCCCACTGATTCGAAGGTCGGTGGTTCGAATCCGGCTTTTGACATAAACGTCATTGGTTGAGCGGTCGAATTCGGCTCGTTCATGAATGCTGTTGTTGTGTCCTTGGGCAAGACACTTAAACTACCTCGCCCCCAGTGTCTGCGTGCACTGGTGTGTGAATGTGTCTGTGAATGGGTGAGTGGTTCCTTGATGTAAAGTGCTTTGAGTGACTTGAAGGTGGAAAAGAGCTACATAGAAATGTGACTGTCTATCTATGCTGAAAATGGCACCTAAAATGCTAAATCTATGTGTTTTTCATTTTTATTACCAGAATTAAAACAAAATGGAAAAAAAAACTAGGCATTTTTTTGTAAAATCTTAAGTATAATTATGTTAACTATGTTTTAGTGAAATTAGTTGTCCAAACTGCCATTTACACTTTACTTATTACTATTACTTTTACTACAAAAAAAATCAGATAGTTTTTTTTCCGTCACTACTTTTTCCCTACTTGATTAATATTCCAGTGAGATGAGTAGTCTAACCTGTCACATGCACTTTAATGTATGTTTCAGCTGTGTGGCACATCCCATAATAATACGCTTTGTGTTGTTTACAATTGAACCGCATTTTCCCCCGATTTTCTGCTGCCAACTGTCTGCGGCTTTCAGGCTCTCGTTCATAAATGCGTAAAAAGCGTCACATTGTAAATTCCCTGCTCTATTATTGCATTTGCTGTAATGACAAATCCCACTCAGCCAGTGCCAAACAGCCCCGCATGGGAGTGGGCCCAAAGGCAACGTAATGCACCTTGCTAACTGTGCTGTAGTGAGTGAAATCTTAAAGTGCATATGACAGGTTAGACTACTCATTTCACTAAAACACAGTTAACATCATTATATTTAAGATCTGACAACAAATCTTGCCAAATGTTTCCTTTTTCCCTTTCTTTTTTAAATCATTTTACTTCTTGGTTGGACATGATTTTTTCCAGTATCGATACCGGCTCAAATGAGTATCTATTTTCTATACTAGTTTTAGTATTGATTATCTGGGTATTGAATTATTGACAACTCTGGGATAACGTTTATCCATATAAAGAGTTCAACAAAGGTAGTCTGGCATTCCAAAAGCACATTCTCTTCATTTGCGATTGTTAGCCATTAGCGCGTGTTGGCCATTCTGAAAATACACAGGGAAGCTAGCAAAACTACTAGAATATTAACATATCCACTTATACTCATTTCACTAAAACACAGTTAACATCATTATATTTAAGATCTGACTACAAATCTTGCCAAATGTTTCCTTTTTCTCCCCTTTTTTAAATAACTTCCTGGTTGGACATGTGCAGCAGATATGATACATAGAGATAATTCCATAACTGTTACCAAGCAACCATAAAGGGCCAAAACTTAAAATTGCAAAATAGTTATGATTAGCAGGCCTGTCATGATCACAATATATCGACTTATCATTCAATATGTATTAGGATGGAATTTTCCGTGTTAATGACATAGGTAGAAGTATTTTGTTTTAGACCCTGTGCAACTTACTGTATTTTTTTGTTGTTTTTTTTTTACTTTTCTTTTCAAATATTTTCCACAAACTGGCACTTTGCTTAGCGATTATCCCACCTAACCGAGTAACAATTAGAAAAACATGAAAACCTGTTATCAGCACTTATATAGCAAGAAAAATATTGCAAGCGATCACTGGGAGACTTGCCTTTATTCTGCGTCTCATTCTCCACGCTCACCCCGTAGTGCTCTTTTGCACTGTTAAAGTCTAGGGCCATTCGGGGTCATCGTTGGCTTCAAGTGCGCACTACAGGCAGTGAATTACTCAGGCTTGAGGATGGGATTCTTAAGCGGACAATTATTCTGAAGAATGTTATTTTGAAAACGTAGGTGGATCAGCCTTGGAAAACATGACACTAAAAGCAGGGACAATACATGCTACATGTTAACGCACTGTTTTGAGTGTGTTCTTTTGTCTTCATATAGGAAAAGACAAGGTAACGCGTTCAGATTAAAGATGTAAATTCTATTATGATGTTTAGTACATTTTGGTTTTTTTGTATTTTTATGTTAGAGATAATATAGGCAGCCTGTTAAAAAGGTACATTCAAAACTGAACCTGGGTTGCTGGAATGAGAGACCTATATGGGGCTCATTCAGCTTTCTGATTGGCTATTGTGTTGAGAACCAAAACACCAAATTATAACATAACAACTTGGCCATCATGTCCAGTGCTTTTGTATTTAAGAATAAATCAGCAGTATAATTGTTACCAGTGAAAGCTGTATTTCATCAAGCAACAGAAATCCTACATACATGAACTTTAGAAACTGAAGTTAGATATTGACAATTGTCCACTATAGTTTTTATTTTTGTTTTTATTTTAATATTTTATTTTAGATTTTATTACATATTATTATTTATATTTTTTTTTTATTATTTTATTTTTGTATTTATTTATTTATTTTTATTTTGCTGTCCTATTAAAATGAATGGGATTGAACATTTATATCAGTACCAGGCTGTACTCCTGGAAATGTCTATAGATCCTGGCCACTCCAAAACTTTTCAGGAAATGTCCAAATTTCTCCCACGTGATTTTTTTCTAGTATCAATACCGGCTCAAATGAGTATCTATTTTCTATACTAGTTACAGTATCGATTGGTATCTGGGTATTGAATTATTGGCAACTCTGGGATAACATATAGATTTAGCCAACTCCATATAAAGAGTTCAACCAAGGTAGTTTGGGATTCTAAAAGTACGTTACTCTTCATTAGCAAGTGTTAGCCATTCCCAAGATATACAAGGAAGCTAGCAAAACTACTAGAATATTAACATATCCATCTATGTTTATGTTATTCACTGTACCTCTTCTCGTTCATCTTGTGCCTCATGAATTCATTTCTCATTCATATTTATGTACCCACATGTTTTGAATGAAAACCTTGGCTTGTAGCAGTATCCCCACAGCGGCTAATGTACAATGGGAAGTAATCAAGCCTTAGCTAGCTTAGCACGTGGGAGAAGATTTAGCCCAACACACATGCAGCTGACATGATTGACTTGCCTAATCCAATTACATATAAAACAGTTGCTCATTTAAGATGCACATTAAGCCAGTATTTGAGGAATATTTTCTAATTAGCAACAAACACGCTAATTGTTATGTACGGTGATTTGTGAAGCATAACTTGATTGACGCCATCCAAAAAATAAAAAACAGCTTTGACATGTCTTGCTTAAAGAACACGTTACACATTCTCATGGGTTTTATCCCCCTTTAAATATATTTTTGGTCACCTCCTTTTCCAATGAGGTATTTAGGCGTTGGAGCTCCCTCTGCTGTCAGCAACAGGAATGAACAATCAGAAAATAAACAAATGAAGCACTCACTTTTGAATGTGACCACAATTTGACCACAGAATGAGTTCATTGTTGTTCTATGGACTTGCACAGGAAAGGTCAGGATTTTTACCTGTGACACAACAATCCGGGCAAAATGCAAGTGGAGCGTGCTTAAGTGCTCAGAGAAGACGACTTTAGATTAATGAAAAAACGTGAATGAAGCAAAATACAACTCCAGGTAATAATACAACATGATTATAAGCTAAAAAAAAATCTATTTTGCGTAATATGTGTCCTTTAAAGTAGCTTTGTCTTTATTTAAGACCTTTAAGAGCTACAAAAACAGATTATAAGTTATGAACGGAAACTGTAATATTTGTGTGGCATAATAAGCTGAGATAAAAACTTGCACCAAACACATGCTGTAGGTGTAGATAGTCTAACAGCTCATTGCTTAAATGTGTTTATCTACATGCGTTTAACAGCCGTGACATTTACCAAAATTGATTCCTTTTCACAGCCTGTGCATTAGTTTGAACGTAGGGACGGCGATGACTTTCCGTAATCCCATTTTAATTAGAAAGATGTAGCGAGCATACTAAGCTCACGCGCTCTATTCCCCGCAGCGATGCCACACTGGCAACGAATCAATCACCAAGGCACCGGTTGCCAGGGAAACGGACGGGGGGCTTCGACACTACTGTCTGTAAGTGGTAAATGATTGCTGGTGTAACTCATTGGCGGATATAAGGGCCCTTTTTTTTTTAGCTTTATCTCTATCTACCGTCTCTCTCACTCTCTCTCTCTAGTCTAGCCCTCCTGCCTCTCGTTGCATATCCAGAGAGTTAATTAAAAGCAGCCAACATGAAATAAATCTAAATCGGAGGAGAAGTGAAACATACAGGAACAAATTGAATCCCCACGTCAAGGGGTTTGAGGAAGAGGAGAGAGGGAGGTATAGGCATGGTGGGGTGGCGGGGTAGTGGTAGTAGTGAAAAATGAATATGCAGCATAGCCCAGGGAGATACTGGTGAACAGGGGAGTGGGAGGGGCCAATGAAAGTGGGTGGGGCCACAGAAAGCAGTCTGGACACTGGAGAAAACACTAAGCATCGCTGGAACACACGGAGCTCATCAGACTGTGGAAATGGTACAGTCCATAACCTAATGGTGGGGTAACTGACTTTTTTGGGGCTTAAAGAGGTTTTTCCTTCTAGAGTATTTTGCAAACGCAGCACACTGTTTTGTATCTAAGAGTTGCAACTAACAATTATTTTAGTAGCCAGCTAGTTAGCAATGTATTTATTTTTGACAACTAATCAAATAACTATTCAAATTGTGCACTTTTTGCATTTTAAATACATGTTTTAACCAAATAAAGATTGAAAAATGGTAACTGAAGGATTCTAGGAAGAGAATATTTTTGAATAAATTGATACTGACGCATCCAAGTGCTGAAGGACACATATTACACATTATTTGTATTGCTATTGGCCTTTAAACTTTACTTTGGAATACATTAGAACTTAAAATATGTTATTTTTTATTGCAGCAGAGGAACTTACCATGGAAAAAAAGGAATCAAAAGCTAGCCATTACATAAGCAACATATCTCGGGTTATGCCAATACAACCCATGAACGCAATTTGGCCGATAATGGACTTCAAAAAAGGAGGAGACTTTTGAATCTACCTTTGACGTCACAATTCTGGGAAAATGAAAACCAAGTGTTTTTTGAGTGGTTACAGAGAGGGGAACTGCATAAATTAAGCTAAATGCAACTCCAGGTATGTTTTTGATGAGGGAAAAACCTAACATATAAGCTCAAAAAGTCAATTTTGCATAATATGTATTCTTCAAGACATTTTTTGAAGGGACACCTGGGGAAGATATAATAAAACTAGCATCACATTATTCACTCAGCAAGTTTTGTATTGCAAAGTGGATAAACATAGATGCATTTTGTTGAAGAAAAACTCCCACTAACACATACAGAGTGGGCCAAACAACCTCGATTCTCTCTCATAAGCAACTACTGTTTATTAAGTGCTATATTTTCCATTTTCCTGGCATTTCCGAATGTGCAAGTACATCTCCAGCTAGCTAATGCAACCACTGGCTTGTGTTTGTCTCCATTTGGCAGATCATCAGGTCCCTGGCTCCCTCCACAGCTGCAGTCAGTCAATGGTGAACAGAAATCAAACCAGACTCTTAGGTATTACAGTTGCACTGCTGGATACAGGCCCAAAGCCACTTAAAGGGATTATGCCATTTGCTTATTTGATATAGAGAGAGGAGAACATAATGAACAATTTGTTTGAGAAGAAATAACATAAAGTGTTCTCGCTCCTCATTCTCATTCTCTTAGGCTTTGCTGGTGGAAATTTAAATTATGACATAATCAAGAATGAGATTTATACAATATTGGCAAATCAGAAATATAAAAACATACGAAACAAATGATTATAGAAATAACAATTTGTAAAACTAGTTAGCCTGTTTTTGGACTCTTACTGATATAAAAGCTTTATGTAAACAGGCCTGTCACGATAACACATTTTTATATAGACGATAAACGATAATATTTCCATAAAAAACTATTCTATAAGTGGAGTATTTTTAATGAACATGAAACACTTAATGAGTTAGTGAGTTTCTTATTCAACCCTTTACTGCTCAAATATTCAGAAAAGTAAAAAAAATATATATATATAAGAAAAAGTTCCCAAGTAGTACAATGAAAAAAACCCCACGCTAAACATTGATAAAAATAATAGTTCCATCTCTCATGTATTGTAAGATAAATCGATATTGTAATTATTGTGACAGGCCTAAATGTAAACAAGTAAAGTAAGTAATTAGCCCTATAGAATATACTGTAAAGCATAAAGCATCATTTTGTCTATAGTTTGTCATTTTTCTTAAAACAAGCCTTATTTTCGACAAACAAAAAACAAAAACAGGTGAAGAATATAGACAATCGTTGCAAGTAATTATGTAACTATATTTAAAACCGTTACCTTGGTGACTTAGTGTTGCTGAATGGTATTTCAAATAATGTCAGATCAACAAACAAGATTATATAATGCTATGAATCTATGGCACAAATGGTACTTATTTTAAAAGCTGAACAATTTGACAAATGCAGGCTGTGAACGAACATTTTATGGACTGCAATATTTTTATAAACTTGTTTTACTCTTGCATATATAAATGGACACAGCTAACCTGCTAGCCGCCGCGTTACAAATAGGAAGTGAGCATGGGCGCACTTCCAGCTCCAATGACTCTGGCTCCAATTCACTTTACATTGGAAAACTGTCGCCCCTCTCTCCGTAACTGCTGCTTAAAATGTTCGTATTAACCCGCTCTACATGATCCTGGTGTTTTTATTTCGCTATTGAGTCTGTAACTCAAGATATGAACATTAATAACAGACAAATCAAGCGCCTTCTTTCCCGGAGGTGGCTCCCGCTAGCATTAGCAACAGGTTTGATTGACAGTGTTGCTAAGCGCCTGCTCCCTCTTAAACCAGCGGTGCAGGCAGGGGATTGACAGGTTGCTAAGCGCCTGCTCCCTCTTAAACCAGCGGTGCAGGCAGGAAGGGGTGTTACCTTTAACAGCCTCTCTCCGGATTGGCTCTTTAGTTGCTATGATGCTCGCGGTCAGAATTCCTAACTTGGCTCCAAGTTCGCCCCATAACTGCTCTAGCCTCGATGAGCTTCATGTGACTGGAGCCGAACGCTATGGGAGACGTCACACTCCCTTAGTCCACTTGTTTACACAGCCGATGCTCTTGAGTCATTTCTTGAACCACTACTTTGTACTCCTACTTGAGTAATATAATTCTGAAATAACACTACTCTTATTTAAGTACTATTTTTCGGCGACTCTACCCGCCTGTAAGTAAACTGACATCAGGCAGTGGGATAGCTATAGAACCACTGCATCTGTTTTTCCGAGAAAGCATTTTGCAGCACTCGAGAGACACAGTGGACCAAAACAACCCCTTTTCCAACCCGCTCTTTGTAGATAGCTGCTAGCACGTTGCACACTGGCTGGAATGATGTGCTCTCCGGCTGCACGCTCGCTTGTCCATCTGGCCGTAGGTAGTGCCGGTCTATCCACTGGGAATCTCACCACTGTCTCGCTCCCCAATTAAAAGTTATGAATCCCGTCCACGCAGCCAGACTTCCAGATGGTTGGAATAGGTTGCATTCATGTGACATCACTACGTACTAGAATCCCTGTAAAAAAAAGAACTGATTTGGAGGACAGGTCAAAATTCCACGGTGGAATTTGCTTTGCCATTCTGCACTACAGATATATTGCATAAACAGCTTTTGAGGTCAAAATAAGTTCGCTGCGTACTGTCTGCATCTGATTATAAAGCATTTTATTGTCCGAGTAACAGGTCTGTGGTTAGCATTCTCGTTGTTTGCTCTGGCCTCCTGAGAGTTGTGAAAAGCGCTTATAAACTCAGCCTGATGAAATATTCAGATGTGCAGCATGCTTAAGGTAAGTGAGGAATAGCTTTGGACCGCTGCAAACCTTTTACTAGTTCTGTTTATCATGTTTTTAAGACAGTAAAAATCAGATATAGTCAGATTGCTGATTTGTTGACCTGGTTTACATTTAATATCTCAGTAATTACTTTGCCTGTTCACATGAAATAAAAACTGGAACAAAGTTCAAGGTCTTCTCAATCAGCATAAGTGAAATTATTCTTTCACAATAGCTTCAGAAAGAGGAGTCATTATACAAGCTTAAATACGAGATTGTTTCCTCTTTAAAGGCCCTGTACCTGGTTTTTACTGTCTTAAGAACCTGAACAACAAAGTTATTCCCATAGACTGTACAAAGAAGTGGACTAAGTGAGTGTGACATCACCCACAGCGTTCGGCTCCAGTCACATGAAGCTCATCGAGGCTAGAGCAGTTATAGGGGCCAATTTGGAGCCAAGTTGAATTCTAGGAATTCTGACTGTGAGTATCGTAGCAAACAAAGAGCCAATCTGGAGCGAGGCTGTTGAAGGTAATGCCCCTTCTGCCCATATAACTGGTTTAGCAGAGAGCGGGTACTTAGCAATAGCGCTGTCAATCAAACCTAATGCTAGCGGTAGGGACCTTGGGGAAAGAAGGTGCCTGATTGGTCTGTTATTAATGTTGATTTACAGACATAATAGTGAATAGTGACATAATAGTGAAATAAAAACACCAGAATCATGTAGAGCGGTTTAATACGAACAGAGGGACAAGAGGAACGACAGTTTTCCAATGTAAAGTGAATTGGAGCCAGAGTCAGTGGAGCTAGAAACGCACCCATGCTCACTTCCTATTTGGAACACAGCAGCTAGCAGGTTAGCGATGTCCATCTATATATACAGTCTATGGTTATTCCTCATTTACCTTATGCATCCCGAGCATCCTAATTATTCACCGCAATGAGTTTTTAAGCACTTTTCACAACTTTCAGAGACAGAGTTTTGCCATCACGGTAAAGCTAACAACAACTAGTATGCTGCCGCTCAATTCCTGATACTCAATAAACAATAAAACACTTTATAATTAGATGCAGGCAGTACACAGCAGACTTTGACCTTAAGAGCTGCTTATACAATATATCTGTAGGGGCAGACAAATTTTGCTCAAATACAGAGAAAAAACTGGGTACAGGGCCTTTACGCCATAAGACAAATATGGCAGGTTTATGGAGTCAGTCTCTAACAATTAATGACAGAAGTTTGGATATTTCTTCCCAAAACAGTGAATCTCCCATAGACTTATATAGAGCCCTGCCCTCCATCTGAAATTATGACATCATTAAATTCTAAAACGTGAGCGTGTCTGTTTTTCCGAAAGTGCAGAGCAATGGGACGGCAGGAGGGAGCTGGGGGAATACGGTGTAGTTCTAGTGCTTAGTGAAATCCCTAAACCCCCTCTGTATTTGAAGACACAGCAGAGAAGCAGAGCGATGAAGAAGAGTGTATCTCCAAAAGTTAATATGGAAATGTAAAGTAGTTTTATAGAGGTTATATGAGTTAGCTTGACTGCACTGACAGCTGGGATTATAACGTTGGATATGGGAGTTAGATTTCAGTGTTGTGATAATTGTTAGAAGACAGTAAAAATGCGAAATGCGCATTCACTTTACTCATAAATAAATCACAAATAGCGATTATGTCATATTAATAATGCGCTTCCATTCACACTGTCTCACCATCATATGTTACCAGCTTTAAAAACTTTCCGAATGATGTTAATGTGACATAAAAAGCCAGCACTTTGCATTTAGGTAAACCTTTTTGAAGCAGATCACATTTAAATCACATATTTTCTACTTTTTGAGATTTTTTTTTGAGCTAGGCTTGGTCAGGGCCACCTTAGCTGCTGGTAGCTTAGCATTTTGTCTATTATGTGGGAAACTGGAAGAAACCCACTCAGACACAGAACGATCCCACGCCCACGACGTCACGATAATTGATTTAAAATTTTGAAGTTTAATATACCATATTTTCTGGACTATAAGCCGCACTTTTTCATAGTTTGGCCGGGGGTGCAACTTATACTCAGATGCGATTTATATGTGAAATATATGCTTTTTTCTTCATTATTATGCATTTTTTGGCTGGTGCGACTTATACTACGGTGCGACTTATACTCCAGAAAATACGGTATTGCTGAAAAAAATATAGACAACAAACGATAATATTGAAACTAATTTATGTACTGACACACCCAAGAGCAGATTTATACCACAAAATCTAAATCTACAATATTGTTAAAAAAAAAACATGAGATGCAATAAATAAACAGCAGAATGAAACTCTTTAGTACTTAGTTTGCACACCTCCTGGGATTTGAACCTGGGACTTTCTTGCCGTGATATGAGAATTAGCCTAAAATAATGATCATAATGTGAGAAATATGAACAATCCGAGTAAATCAAAATAAATGATGCAAAAAGAGGAATCTTGGTTTATTTGGTTTCATTTTGACTCAACTAGCTTTGTTGATCTGTTGGGATTTTTTTTTATTGTCACTCGCAACACACATAACAACTTCCTAATAGACTTTTAAAAAATGTGTATTACAAAAACTTTCTAATATCCGGAATTGATGCAGCTGGAGTCAAAAGTGAAATGGAACATAATGTAATTTCAATGGGAAACGAGGATTAACCACAGAATATGACAAAATATGAAAAATCAAGATGGTTTTGGCAAATGAGAAGGCCTCAGATACATGTGAGTGATATCAGAGCCTGGTTTAAAGGCATTTACAGTTGTGTTTTATATTATTTGTTTGATTAACAGGAGATTATGATAGACACTGAGATTTTTTTGACAAAGGAAACATAGATTTTTAGGTTCTACTAGGCAAATACAAATACAGAAATGTTGGACCCAATACAGTTTTTCACTTCATCGACGGATATATTACACATTTCACTATTGGTGTTATTCTGCCCCGCCCACTTTTGCCGTAAATGTCACTAAACTGGACTTTCTTTGTGGTGGTACTTCCAGTTATGCAGGAATCCCATTCATTTCAATGGAGAATTTGGGAAAAGTTTTGTGGCTAAAATCTGATATAAAGTAGGTTGATTTGTGTAAAACGTTCTAAAAAGTTTTGGGCTAAAATCTGATATAAAGTAGGTTGATTTGTGTAAAACGTTCTAAGTTCAACACTGCACTGACTCTCTGGGAGGCTTTAAAATGGCTCTGTAGTCTGTATACAACTTATTTACTGTCAAGATCAGCAGCCCCATGAAAATAATGCAGCCCGAATGACGATGGTGGCGCCCACGGCAATTTCCAGAATAAGGTGGATAAACTGTACTTTTTGTGACGCTCAGAGGCTAGAAAGCTGTTTTTTCCGTCCTTATTAACAGAGAAGCAAACTAATATCTGTACCTTTGAGTGCAAAATTGTTGTTTGTTTTTTGTCTTTAAACCATTGCATTTAGATCTGTTAATCAGCCGTTGAAAACGTATCGTCTGCTTCATGTAGCCTCCGCTTGCCTCCACTCTGGAATTTTGAACATTCTGATGACATAGCATTTTAAAACGTCTCAATTTTCACCATTCTGAAACCCGTGGATTGGTAAAAGCTTAATGTCTACAAGTTTAGCATTATGTGAACATTAGCTTACATGTACAATTTTGTGATCATAAGCAGATGTAAATAGACCCCCCTCCCAAAACAGGCTTGCTCTGATGCCGGTTCCTTCCCCCTTAGCTGTGCACACTGACATACATGAAGCAGAGAGAGAGTGGATCAGAGCCGGGCGTGTCAGTGTTATTTTAGCATGGCAGAGCGGAGCGTGCCTTATCCCGCTCGCCTAAGTACAGTTGACAGGTAAATCCCATAGCTGAGCGTTTGTGCTGCTCTCAGGCTTCTTTGTGAAAGTATTTCTGTGTTTGAACAAGCATCGCGTCTCCAGGGACCCAGAGGACTGCAGGCCAAGCAGAATATAGAATCTAACTTAAACAGCCAGATCCAACTAAAATAACCTAGGACATAGTCAGTGCAAGTGTAGGTTAAAGCGCATATGACAGGTCTGACTGTAAATTTCGTAGCATTTAAGATTTGACTAAAAAATCTTGCCTGGTCTTTTCTAGTTTGGTAATTTTGGTGAAGGTTATAATTTTACTTCCTGGTTGGACACGGGAAGCAGATATGACTAGAGGTATGTCACCTAGCAACCATAATGTAAACAAGGGCCAAACATGTCTAAACAGTTACACAACAGTTATGATTTGAAAGTACAAATAAATGAGTACACATTTTTTTTTTATTAAATCAATGTTTATACTGTCAGAAAAATGGTTCCTTGCGCATAAATTGGCTCTGTATTTTGGATGGACAGTTGAGGACATAGGTAGAGGTATTCCGTTTTAGAAATCACTATTTCCTATATTTTTGTACTTTTTGTTTTCTACTTTTCTCCCCAAACTGCTGCTTAACTGATGTAAAACTGTGATAAATATTTACCTCAGTACTATCGCACCAAGGCAAGGCAAGTTTATTTGTATAGCACAATTCGTACACAAAGTAATTCAAAGTGTTTTACAGAATAAGAAAGACTTTAGAAGAGAAGAGTGCAGAATAAAAACCTCTCAGTCATACGCACAGCTGAACAGAACTGTTTTGAGCCTGGATTTAAACATTGTCAAAGTAGAGGCCTGTCTCACATCTTCAGGACTGTTCCAGGTTTTAGCTGCATAAAACTGAAACACCGATTCCCCATGTTCAGTCCTGACTCTGAGCACCAGCAGGAGGCCGGTCCCTGAGGTCCTCAGAGTGTGAGATGGTTCATATGGCACTAACATGTGGGAGATGTACTTTGGTGCTGGGCCATGGAGAGACATGTACACAAACAGAGCTGCTTTAAAGTCTATTGTCTGACCACAGGAAGTGCAGAGACCTGAGCACAGGACTTATGTGGTCGGTACTCCTGGTTCTAATCAGGACCCGACCAAGGACCAAACCAAGTAATAATTAGAAAACTATATTAATCTGTCAAATGCACTTTTAGGTAGGGTCTTCAAGAGCTGGTGCACCACCCCAGCTGGTCCATCTGCTGGTTCTTTCAAGTCATGATTGTAAGTTTTTAACACAGTCTAATGTAGTATTTTGGAACACTTTATTTCCTGCTTTAGTGGTTAATCATGTGGTTGTGAACAAATTTAGTTTCATTGACATCCTGGTATTGTCATGGCTGATTTTAGATTAATGACTAATTCAGGAATTAATATGATTTCATGTTGTTTCATAGATTACTTCATTCATGAATCAAACTAAAATGTCTACAAATGTGACAGTTTATCATGAAACCATAATATGCCTTGAGCAGAATTTTCATCCAGTATTTTATATATAAAACAGAGCTATATTCAACTTGGAACTAAACCAGGATTGGACCAAGACAAGAAGTGGACCTAACCAAGTCTACATCAGAACTAAACTGGGGCCAAACCACCAAACCAGGAAAAGTGTGAATGTACCCTAATGTACCACGTGAGCCACCACCAGAGGGGACCTGGTGAAACCCCACAGACCCACCACCTTTGGTCACAATGTATTATCTGTCCAAGGTGGGAACCTGTGGAATAGTCTTCTGAGAGAATGTCCACATGCAGTTCTTTTAAAGCTCAAATGAAAAAGTGGTTATGGTGAAAACAAACATGCACTTATTTGTAGTGGCATTGTGATTTTAATAGTGTTTTTATGGAAACATATTTGTGTGTATGGGCAAAATATGTGGCTATAATATGTGGCTATAAAATCTTGAATGTGTGGCAGAACTGGAACTGCGCGGTGAGTAGAGCGTTTACATTCATGTCGGATCATATCTGTCCATTAACATGCACTGTCCCAATCAAATAAATAAATAAATAAATAAATGAATATCTTGTAGGGATAGGCCGGATCAAAATGACTTTATGAATAAATTAAAATTAGCAAGTGTGTGCAGTAGCATCAGTTCTAAATCTACCCTGCAATTAACACCGTTCCAACGTGGGAGACGGCTTATGTTTTCTATGTTTGATAAGGATCCTGGCAGTAAAATCTCCTCCAAGCTTCATTTTACAGTCACGTTTTGTTCCAATGAAATCTGACAGGCTAATGATAAACTGCCAATACCCTAGTTATTCCACTCAGTATGGGACATGAGCAGAATTTCTTCCAATATTTCTTTTTTCCTTGGAAGAAGACAGGAGAGCAGAGCTTAAGATGGTCCAGATGAATCTACAGTAGCTGTGGTGGAGATTACTTCAAAGCCTGCAGATAAGGGGGTGGTTAGGCTTTAGCTGAGTGGACCTTCCATTTTATCAAGGTCAGGAGTGAAATCAAAAACTCGCCAAATGATCAATTGCAATATTTTAGTCTTGTCTGTAATATGCTGTCAAATTTCTCAACATGCACTGTAGTTTTAGCTCCTTCAGCACATTTCCTTCAAGTTGATTATATTTGAAGATGTTATTAAAGCTGCACTATGTAACTTTTCAGGTGGAGGGCACGCCATTTGGTCGTCTCCATGGAGATGAACGATGAAGAGCGTTTTATGTTACATTTATAATGAATTCAATGTGATTATTATGGTTAATCTATCTAATCTATAGATTGACAGCAATACCAGGCTAAGCAGTTACAAGTCAGATCTGTGGAGGCGACCCCGCTTACAGCAATGTATGTTTTTCAAGGTATTTGTTCAATAATAAAACACGTGTGATTGAAAAAAGTAAGACGTTTAATGTCATACTGTGGAACATAGGCATGAGATAATCAGAAAAGTTACATAGTGAATTTAGTTAACAACATAAGCAGTCTATGGTTTAAAACATTCTTATTAATTATCTATGTGGGGGTTTTTATCTGAAAACTACCTCACATTGTCCAAAGCATAACATTTTGCTCTGAAACGGCATAAAAGAGCAAAAAATGAGCAAAAAATGAGCAAAGGTAGTTTATAATTTCACACTTTATGCATCCTTGTCCACACTGTAAAGGCCATACAGTACAGGGGGCAATTATATTCAGCACATACAGTAGTCCTTTTTATAGCCATGGCACATAGCAATTTATACCTCGGCCTGACAGAATGCTGCTTTCACATTGGCTGACAGGTGTGCAACAAAACTTGCGGTTGTATCCATAGCGACTCTATACAGTGCTAAAGCAGTGCTGACTTGTCTTGCATCTTTTATTGCAAGACAAGTCAGCAATAAAAGATGCACTATGAAACTTTTTGGGTTCAGTATCCGCCCACCTGTCTATGGAGACGTTATTGCTGTGCCCGGAATGTTCAATCTCCATGGAGACAAGCACGTGACACTACCAGGTTACAGGTCAGATCTGTGGAAAGGCGACCTCTCACAGTAAGAATTCATGTTTTTCAAGGTATGTTTGAGCAGTAAAACACGGTTTGTATTAGATTAAAGTTATATTGTGGAACATCCCAGGCAGGCTAAGCAATAGCATCTTCATGGAGACAAGCAGGTGGCACCAGAAAAGTTACATAGTGGATCTTTAATTTAGCCAGGTATATTTTTAAACTTTAACCTTACGATTTAGTCCAGGATTTGGGACACTTGGTTTAGACCTGGTTTAGTCTGGATTTCGGTGATGAACTGTGAGCTTCTTGTCATGTTTTATAGAACCCTTCCTTGTTAAGTCTGGCATTCAGTAGATTTTAGATGCAAGCGTTTTTTGTAGTAATTTGTCAGTATCCAACACCTGCTTGTATATATTAGCATAAACAGTGAAATTAGCAAAAAACAAATTCATGGTAAAGGTGTTTTGTTCACAATAGGCATCACTGTAAAATGACATAACTCAGCGGTTACCAAATTATGGGTTGGGTTCTGAAGTTGTTACACATGCAAATTATACAAAAAAAAATCAGTCATGGGATTTTATAATTAGTTCCCTTGTGTGGGTTATTGGTGAATAATGCATGAAATTGTGTAACCAGTTTTTAAAATGTAGACAAAAATAAAATAAAATGGTTCCAATCATCAGACTACAGGCATGGGTGCGTTCACACATAATAATAATTAATAATAATGATAATGCATTTTATCTAAAGGCGCCTTTCTGGGCACTCAAGGACACCGTAAAAACATCCACTGCTTTCAACCATGTTAGAAATTAACGCCACAGATTTCAACCAAAATATGCAATTAATATGAAAAAAGTCCAAAATACGCAATATAGATCCACGGATGTCATAGAATGTAACTATAGTAAAAGCATAATATGTCTCCTTTAAAGGTCCTATATTACGCAAAATTGACTCTTGTGAGCTTTAGGCCATGTTATAATGCTGTTCCCTCCTGCTGTGTTTTGCTCTGTTTTGTTTCATTCACACATGTTTGAGTAACCCTTTATTCCTAGTCTGTCTACATCTCCAAAGCTCAAAACGCTCTGTTCCACCTTGTGATGTCAGGTTTCAAGATAACAGCTAAAGAGGTAGGTAACCTTTTGTTTAGTAGAGACAGGAAGATGTCTGAATGAAACAAAACACAACTGCATGTCTGTTTGTGATGAGGAAACAACATTGTAACATAGATCAGAAAATAGTAGAATATGGCCCTTTAAGATATAAAGTTATATTAAAAATCGTTGCAAAATGGTTTTATTCAGCGATAAAAATCTATTTATAATTCAAATACATCCAATAGTCTGCTTTTGAGCTCAACCTTGCTACGCTAATCTCCTCTCCTGTGTACTCACCTGACCCTTTCTTGCATTTTAAAGTTACGAGGCAGTCGGAGCCGTAGAGCGGGGGTCACCTTGTATAATACCTGGCAGCCATATTGTCTGTCACAGTGGTTCTGTCAAGCTCATTATACCTCCTGAAAGTGGACTGAGAGCGAGCCATGTGGGGAGCCTGGTCTTAATAAGGTACGGTGGCCAGCGAGGGACAATAACTGAGAGCATAATGGTCACTTACAACAGATACACCCTCTGGTTAAACATAGATAATTGTATACAGTGTTGTTGGTGATGAAGTGGTCTGCAATGTATCAGAGAAAGGAGAAAATTATAGATGGAACTTATATTTAGAAAATTATTTGTGGAATTTGATGGCACTTGTAAGCTGATGCAAGTTAACTGTGACTCTATAAATATTATGCAGTGGTTCTCAAACTGTTTTTTTTTTGTTTGTTTTTGTCTGCTACCATGTAGCCTTTTACTTCTAGTTTAGGCCAGGTTTTTTTACTTGGTATCCATGGATTTCAGAAAAAAGATGAAAAATTCGCACTTTGACTTTGAAATACAATACTTTTGAATTACTCAAGTCCAGGAAGCAGAAAAACATGGATGGACCTGTTTTAGATGTAGCCTAATGGTACTTAACTGGCCAAATATTTTGCTACTTGTGAGAATTTTGAGAACCACTGAAATCATGTACTACTTTACTTAAAAGCAAGTTATCCTCTGTGAACAAGGAAGTAAGGCTGGTGTGCTGTTAGCATGCTAGTTGTTGTTTGTATTATTGTGCTCTGGCTTCTGAAAGTTGTGAAATTTGATTATAAATTACTCATGGTAAATAATTTGGATGCTAAGAATGTGTTATTAAAGTGAGGACTAGGTTTAGACTGCTGCAAACTACTCAAAATGAAGTCTGCGTAATCCCTCAGCCATCCAGTTCTGATCCATAGTAAAAGTCAAAGTTAAATCTGTCAAGTGGACAAAAAGTTGTAGGAGTGAAGACGTTTCGCTGCTCATCCAAGCTGCTTCTTCAGTTCTGGAAGAACAGAACAGAACTGAAGAAGCGGCTTGGATAAGCAGCAAAACGTCTTCACTCCTACAACTTTTACTATTCAAAATGAACTACTCCGCAAAACGTCTCACTCCTACAACTTTTACTATTCAAAATGAACTACTCCTGTTTTTCATGTTTTTAAGGCAGTAAAAATCAGCTACAGCTGACTTAGACTTTTGAGTACTTTTAAACACCAAAACATTTCATATTGTTTCGCATTATATTGTATCACTGTAAGCTGCCAGTTCTACAAACCATTATAAGTGAAGTATTATGCAATTATAATGTGAACATTGATAAGAATAAGTTGTATTCTTGTAGTAACTTTCATACAGTCAGTCATACAAAAGCACTGTTTGTGTAAATGTGTTTGCTAATGAGTTTTTCCTATCAGAGTAAACGTATGATGTTTATGGTTTAATATTTACAGTACAACACGGATCTCTAGATAAAAAGACAATTTAAAAAGAAAAAAAAAAGTCATTATGCACTGTATATAGAAAGTACCCATTAACAATCCCGAAGAAAATCCCTAGTCTAATCCTCTCTCACTTATAAAATAATCTCATTACAGGATAAAATTTAAAAACTGTTACTTTTAAATTGCTGTTTCTATGAAAAGCACAACGTATTTTTTTGTAGTGGTGCGGCAGGGAGGTCAAAGCAAAGTCATTTATCTCTGTTGAGTTGGAAATTAACTTCTACCTGGGAGCCATTGGACCTAGTGAGAACCCTGCTATTCCTGTGACCTCTCAGGCAACACGTGTGGCAAAAATAGCTTTGTGTGAAGAAAGCAGCAGATTAACATTACACTGTACAGCAACATAAGGGAGAATATGGGGAAGGAAAGCATGCATTTAGGTTACACAATAAGGGGCAGAGGAGAGAGGCACTGGGGTGAAGGTAAGGGCACTCTATGGGTGGGAGAGTTAAAGTACCAAATCTGGAATAATCCCTGCTTTAGTCGTTTGATGCTGAATTAAGGGTGCAATTTTTACGATCCAAACTGACTGGCATGTGAAATATGACTACTTTTGAACAGAGCAAAATATTATCATCATAACTTTAGAGGAGGTATTATGCAAAATTGGTGCTTTCTACCATGTTATAATGTTTTTCCCTCATCAAAAACATGTCTGAAGAGGTTTTAGATGTTATCCATGCACGTTTGAGTAATTTAACAATCTCTCGCGGGCTCTGTTCAAACCCTCTTTACGGTTAGCAATATGATACTGTACAATTCTCAGCCCACAGTCCTACGTCACCCATGCTCCCACACAGTAATTTTCCATGAATATACAAAAGCGTGGTACAACATAATATACTAAGACTTCACAAACCTGATGAAATGTGCAGTAGTTTCATTAGCGAAATGCACGCTGATTGTATTGTGATAGCGCTTTGAAGGAGGGAGTGACTTACAACTGGTTACCACATCAAAACCCAGTCTGAGTAACTCGGATAGACTGTAAACTACCACTACTTCTCACCTCTGCGTACCAATATAAATATATAATGTTTACTTCAATGCCATGCGCCACTTTCGATATACTCCGTCATTATGTGCACTTTACATTTGGCTTGAACAAATCACGGCTGCGGCTCCTCACAACAGCTCACCAGAGATCAATTTCCTCTGCTCTGTTCCCTTTTGTTCGGCCTCATAGATAGTGTTTGAAAAACATAATTGTTGTCTACCATATTACATCCAGCCCACTTGCAAAAGCACACGCGACGAGCCCATATACGAATCAATACGGCGACGTTAATTGGGCTCTCAACGGGGGAGTCAGGAAATGGCTGCAACTCATATCCATTTACACAATCCAAAGGAGATGAAGAGCAAAAATTACATGTGGCACGCCAGATGGGAGAACTCTTAGTTATTATCAATAGAGGAAAGGCGCTTCCGCAAATAGAACACGGTTACTGTCATCTTTGCTCCAGCCCGGGCTTCAGATCAAACTGTTCAAGTCGGTCCAAAGAGCGTCCAAAGAGCATCCAAAGAGCGTCCAAAGCACAAAAGGAAATCTGTGTTTACGGTTCATCGAGGACACTGTAAGAAATATTTAGCCTGGAATTAAAATGAATAAAAATAAAATACTTAAAGGTGCAATATGTAACATTTCTGTTGAAGAATCTGCCACCTGCTCGTCTCCACGGAGATGTTAATTTGACATTATGATGGTGCGGAGATCAAAAAGGTGCAACCAAGCTAAGTTACAGGTCATATCTGCGTAAAGAAAACCCCGCTCAATGTAAGAATGCATGATTTTCAAGGTATTTTTGCCTTAAAACCACTAGTGAAACTGATAGATGAAACAAGAAAAGATTGATAAGACTAATACCATACTGTGGGACATTTGTGACAAACAGTACCATCTCCATGGAGACAAGGAGGCAGCAGGCCCTCCACCAAAAAATGGAATCATGAAATAAATATATAGAGACAATATAAACTACAAATAAGCTTTGGGAACTGTTTCTACTTCTGTTTTCAAATTAACAACTACCTTTTACCTTTTATTCAGTAGAGAGTGGCAATTCCAGGACTGACATCATCCAAATAATTCTAGTGAAGGTGTATGGAGTTTAAAAACACAGTGGACCACTTCCTGTATTATCACATGACATCACAAGGTGGAACAGAGTGTTTTCAGTTTGAGACAAGAATATGCCTAAATATGCTGGGTTTGTGTGTTAAACATGTGTGAATGAAGCAATGTTTTCAGTTGAGACAAGAATATGCCTAAATATGCTGGGTTTGTGTGTTAAACATGTGTGAATGAAGCAAAACAAAACTCTGGGCATGTTTTTGACGAGGAAACATTATAACATAGATCAGAAAATAGTGTAATAAGGGCCCTTTAATCATAATTAAGGATCGAGTACACCACTGTTGGATATAGAGGAAGGGTGTCTGATTTAAAACTCTTGACAAATCAATAAAGCACTCTAAATGTACAACACCGACATTACGAAAATATAATTACAAGAAAACCATAACATTTTGTACCTCACAATTAATCTGAACAGAACAGAGCCAGAATCTCATGTGGTCATAGAAAATCTCACTGCTTCAACAAACACTCCACCGCGCCGGCTTATCTCCTAAGGCTAGCAGCACTTTAAAGATACTGTAGTCAAATAATTATTTAGATTTCCCTTTGGCCCTACTTTAAGCCTATAGAAATAGTGTTATCAGCGGAAAACACCTTAGACAGTCAGCTGCTGCTAGTAAGACTGTAAGTGCGCTGTTTACATTAGATAAAAGAAGGTGATTAGAAGCCGTGTAAAAAACTGAAAAACATTTAAAAAAAAAAAT